>JBAMHZ010000002.1:819499-830939 GCA_037177395.1 Alpinia galanga | reverse complement strand
CTATATATAATGTTATCCTTTGAATAGTGAGTATATTTAACTCTAAATACATTTCATACTTGATGTGATTCTCTCCAGTGAGCACTTCAGTGATACAGGAACTCAATATCTTAGAAAACCGAGTACCTTTTGAATTTTAATAATTACTCCTAGTTTCTGCGCATGTCTTTCGACTGTGGAAGTCAATTTATGCACTCTTAAAGCAAAATTATCTTGATTTCCTTCTTTTCATCATAGTCATGAAGATAAAAATATTAAACTGTTGTTATGTTTGAACAACAACGGACAGCTACTCCATATGGAAATCTATTCCATTTTAATATGCTGCCGTTTAGCAGCTCATGTTATTGGGAATTGTGCTAGATCACTGAAAGTGCTGCTTGATAATTGAACCTTAAATTTATTAATTCTTTTTTTAGCCTGTTTCATCATTGCGTTCTAAACGCTATAACAAATCTGCGCCCCAATGTCTTCAAAGAATAAACTAATCTGTTTTCGTGTTTCAAGGCATCAAGTAGAAGGAAAGGGAATAATTGATCTCACGATAAAAACAGTCACGAAAAATAAATAACTTTGTCTATGTTCACCTTAACATTCTAAGCAAAGTAGCTAATTTTAAGGACATTGTAGATCTTAACTTTCCCATTAATAAAAAGATCTATAGACAATGCTAATATGCCTTAACATTTTACCTTTCTTTTGCACATGGTGAAATTTTTTTTTCAAGTTTCTTTAAATATAAGTTTAATGCTAATCAAACTTCTCTTGTTAAATGTCAATCTGAAAAAAAAAAGCAATTGTAGAGAATGTCTATTGTCTTAAGACTATGGGACCAAATTAAAAACACTGGCAAATGAGCATCATTCCCGAATTCCATTAGAACTTAACCATAATAGATGCTTGAATTTTTCATAATTAAGAATCATAGGATCATGTTTTAAATGTCAAATAACTGAAATTTGAAACTTTTCACAAAGAATGAGAATGACATAATGAACTCTTGAATTTTTCACAATTAAGAATCAACAGAAGAATGCTTTGAAATGTCTTTAACTGAGATTTGGAGTTTTTAATAAAGAAATAAGAAAGTCTACTTACAGCTTTGCCATCATATGAGATTGTTAGGTCCCAATAGGAACGATCAACCTGCATATAATAGTACATTTGATCATTTAACTATGAATTTTACAAAATATACCAGTTACTGGAGGATGGGTTAGGTTCCATTCTATGACCTTCTCTATCTTGAATAGGCGACCTTTCATAGAATTTTGCCTCACTGCCAGGTCAAATGCAGAATGAGAAGGAAATTGCAACAACCTATTCTTATAGACGGTAATTTAAGAATTAGATAATTGATATTACATACAAATTAAGAATAAACTTCTCAAATGTAAATACAAATATGTCATTCCTGGTGACAACATTAGGAATGAACACAAAGTGGCAAACTCAAGAAGAATGGAGCATAAGCAAATCAATCTACTAATGTAGACAAAAAAATCAATAGAATGAAATCATGATTCAACTGCAGAGATATCAAATGAGGATGAGAATTGACAGTGATAGTTGAATGTTATTTTGTTCTCCATAATAAACATGATGTTTTATAAATAGTTAAATACCATCCATATCCTAGTAGATTACATAAAAATTTCAATCAAAGCAACAAAAGTGAGAGACAAAATTCCTTTTAGATAAAAACTTCACAACCAGTCTAACCATGCATATCTTGGTAAATGACAAAAAATCAACGGTTAATATTGTCATTTTATCTTCTTTTAGATAAAACAAAGAAAACCCCTCACTTCTCCTTCGTTTTCCTTTCCTCAACATTCTTCTTTTCTTTCCCTTCTTCCTCCCTCAATAGACAGCCTTAGTAATCAATATAAAATAATTCAAATAATCACAAATTTAGAAAAGGAAGAAAGACCTACATGCCAGCTGGACTGTATGCCTTCGTATATTCGACCTTTATATCATCAGTTGACAAATTAGATCCGTCGAAGAAATTAATAACATCAGTCTTCAGCGTATTCCACCCAATACCGGTCAATTTTGCATAGACCAAACCTGCACACAGAAAGGTTACGAACATCAAACTTTCAGTGCCATGTTCTGTGGTACAAATACATTTGAAAGAAAAATGCAATTTAATCAGGAAATAAATTTGAGAGTTAGACATGATCAAGAGAGAGAAAAAAATCGAATGTCTGACCACAAAAGCCCACTCTCATAGGATGCAATGTTACGGTTTACCAGACAAATAAAGGCAAAAATGTAGGATGACAACTACTAAAGGGTGGGTTCATATTTAGCCCGCGTAAACAAGGATCAGCAAGCATCCACAACGAAAAGGGAGAAACTAAATGACAGAACTCACCTTCTTCCGGCGTCCGAATAAATGGATCGTCCGAAGCATCCTGAGCCGTTTCGCTCTCCGTAGACAGGCGTCTCAGCAAGTTCATCCGAATAAGGGGGTGGCTCTGAGGCGCAACGGTAGATCGGAGTGCGTTCCTAAGTGAGAACAGCTTCAAAGCCGCCATTTCCGTTGTCGCCCGGGAGTCGGAGCTACAAATCGTCAGCCTTCGCTGCTGCCCTTCTTACGTGGTGACCTAAAAAGAACAAAAAAAGGCCTGGCCCAATTCTTCCAATCCAATTGTGTCCTAAAATGGGCCTGGCAATCAGTTTGGCCCAATAATAATAATAATAATAATTATAATTATAATAATAATAATTATTATTATAATTATAATTATAATAATAATTATTATTATCTGAGAACAGAGATAATTTAAAAAATCGAAAAAAAATAGAAAAATTCCCCATCCCAAATTCCACATCTCCCTCCCGCCTGCTCTGCTCTGCTCTCCACCGAGCATGGATGGGGTCGATAGCGACCTCCTCTCCGCCTACTCGGCGCACCATCCCCACCACCGTGGAGGAGGCGGAGTCACCTCCTCCTCTTCTGCACACAACGCAATGTTCTCCTCTGGAGCCTCCGCCGCCTACGCGTCTCCTCCCGCGGAGCCCGTCCGGAGGAAGCGCGGTAGGCCGAGAAAGTACGGACCCCCGCCCCCTTCTCGCTTATCCTCGCAAACCAAGACTATGACCGTTCCTTCCTCGTCCCCGACTTCTCCTTCCGCCTTCGTTCGCGCCAAAGAGGGCTCCTCTGCCTCGCCCTCCTCGTCGAAGAAGCCTAAGCTCGCGGCGTTCGGTTAGTTCGCTGCTTCATGACTTTTTCATATTTTCTACTGAATGTTTCTTTTTTTACATTCCCTTTCATCATCATTTGGATGCTTGAGTGACTTCTTGTTTCCCACCTCCCTCGTAACTCTGGAGATTGTTGGAGCATAATTTAATTCACTGCGTTTTATTGTTCACAAAGGTCTTTAATGTTCGTACAGTATCTACAAAGTTTAATCTTAGGTGCTCATGAAGAGTTGCCTGATCCTTGCCTGCACCTCTTCTTTATCCGTTGGAGATTTTGAATTTTTTTCTAAAGGCTTTCCGAAACCGTTTAGAAAGAAGAGATCTCATGTGATACTTTGGTCTCATTTCTAACTTTTGGAAGAAAATGAAGACATATGAATACATCTTCATCCACAAAGAAAAGTTTTGGGATTGGAAGTAGTTGTGGAGCCGGAATCATGCGCCAAGCACATGAGCAGTCATATTGCATATGAACAATGCAGATAGCACTGCAGGCTTGATGGGCTCTTGAGATTCATGTGCACACATTAGGCGCAATGTGATATTTTATTGTCATCAACTGTGATACTCGGATTCAACATTTTTATTTCATTGTACTTGTGTCGACACAATATGGTATAAGTGTGGTTAAAAAAAATGATCCAAACTCACTTGTAGAGAGCAAGTTGAAGAAGAAAAGGGAGTGTCTTGCAAGGAAACAAACCTTTATCGTAAGTCGTAAGGAGGCGATAGCACCTCATGCCTGTGTTGAAGGAAAGGAAGGGCCTCATGTCATGAGGAAGGAGTAGCTTGTGTCAAAGAGGTGGGTTAAGGTTTTAGTGGCGCCACTTTGGTGCACTCGTTAGGAGCAAGAGAGACTGAGAGGGAGTGGTAATCAAGGGTTATAAGGAAATAGAAAACTAGTAAGTTAATATAAGCTAATATAAAGATGTTATAAGCTATAATATTATTCATCAGCAAATATTATATTATTGATAATATAATTATTAAGCTAATATAAAGATATTATGATTGGTAAGTTATGAGGTATAGTTACAAGACATAGAATTTATATAGCTGTCATATAACTTATAAATAGCAACTAACATCAGATTTGCAATTTGCTTGAATTATGGATTAATGGTTAAAAGAACCTATCCAAGTATCCAACTAACCCATAGCTGTTGGGACTTTAAGATTCTTTTCATCCTTTTTTTACTCATCTTTTTAATTGTCTTTCACTATTCATGATGATTTTGATCAGCCCATAAAAAGGATAAAAGAAATATACACTTCAGTTTGTTGAGCAAGACCATCTTCTTTAATTTCCCTTTTTTTGTAATTGGATCATTGTTTTTAAAAAGAGATGTTACTAATATGCATATGTAGATTCATATGATTGTGTATGCCCTCATATGCATTTACAACCTCATATTGTTTTAATCATCAATTGGCAGAAATAGATTAAACTGGTGATTAGTTCATCCCAAGACTATAGTAGGATAAATTAGACAGTAAGCAATGCCCAATTAAATTTACGTTTACTCTCATCCAATATGTAGAACCAATAGAACGGAAAAAGGAAAAGTTTCCTCGACGAAAAATGTTACAAAATTAGGAAAAAGAATTAATTGTGATTATCTCAAAGGAAAGTCTTCTAGTATAACATTTTTAAGTTTTAAGAACTTGAATGTTGTTTTCCTTTTACCTATTACACGGAAGTGTAAATTACATTTCATGAACCTTTTTTATTGCCATTAGACTCATTAAAGTTAAATAATTCTAAGCATATGCATCTACTATTGTGCCTGCATGTTACGTGTGTACAATAGCATCACTGACCTGAGCCACAGAACCACAGGTCTTCCACATGCATACCCTTCTTCAAAATCATCTGTGATTGTACTCAGAAGTCATTATCTTTGATGTTGCATTGCTTTTGCTTCCTGTTTTGAACTTTTCATGCTCCCTTCCCCCAACACACACGACACTATGTTTCCTTGAAGAACATCCATAGATAATTCTTTTGTGAAGTCTCAATTGTGTTAATAATGGATATCATCATTCTTTGATACTTGCATGCAGTAACTGACAAGATAATTCTGAGTCTCCTCTTCTCGTTCATCAGTCATTTGTGCATTCAATCATCCATTACTTGTTCTAATGTTTTACATGATTTATACTTTTGCAATTGCTTGTTTGCATAGGTCCACCTTGCTAAATTCCCTTTTGCATAGTTTAATCTGTGTGCCAAATGGAATATATCTTGGCATGGTTACCTAAAGGTTCATAATGATTGTGTGCTCTTTATTCAAAGTAGCGATGATAATATTTTTCCAACTTCTCAGTTTATTTGAAATTCAATGTGCAGCTGCAACATTTCATTGCCAAATTATTTTGCAGGAAATGCAGGGCATGGCTTCAAGACACATGTCATTACAGTTATGGCTGGAGAGGTGTTTTTAAGTTTTTATTTAGTTATTAAGTCTATTCCAATTGTTCCATGCACTTGAAAGCAAGCACATTTTTTCTGGTTAGGTTGTCATTGATCCGGAGCTTAATACCTAAATTCAACTATGGAACCAGAACATCCACTCAGCGAGGGAGGGAGGGAGAGGGGCAAGTTAGTAATTGACATGAACTTTAAATGGTAGGAGGATCAGAAACAAAATAGATCTGTACTATGAGACACATGATGACATCTCTAGTTTAGGAGGGCAACGGCTACCTCCTGAGATGGGCAACAAATAAACAAAATACTATGCTAGATGGTATGCCAACAACAGAGATGTCAACATTGTTGCTTAAGCTTGTTGCCTTGGATGACCTCACCACCCTCAAGAGACGGGCAGAGGATGATGACTCCTAGCTACCCCTAGTATTACTGCTCTTCTCCTTTCAATGGTAGATTCTATATGTTAAAGGGATAAATTAAAGGATAAGTTGAAGAATGGATTGGGGAGGAATAAGTTGAAGGATGGATTAGGAGAGAGAATTCAAATGATGGATCATCTCTCTCTTGTTTCCTTTAAAAAAATAATGGAAGACCTATATTTGAAGAGATAAATTTAAACTTTCATCCTGCTAACTTGTCTGCACTTGTTCAATTATAAAAAAAAGCGGCAAGTGGATTTGTGTGGTTAGGGCTAAAGTTTGAGGCGATAACAAGAGTAGGTGAGGTGGCTTCATAGATGCTTTCATTAAATTTCATTGGACCAATTTTTTAGGGAAAGGGGGAAAAAATCCCTAATTTCTTTCCCTACTGAAGGTTCACAAAATTGCTCATTTTTTCTCTTTCCTCCTTAATTTTCTTCTTTTTTCAGCAATTGAAATGACTCAGATATGTTGCCTATACAACTTCTGTGGAACATTCCATCATTTGATATTCATTGATGAATTATGATAAGTCTTCATTTGTGAGTCCCCACTTGCATATCCTTGATTATGCTACATTGAAGTCTTAGTCAGCTATTAATCATATTAGCTTGTCCTTCAAAGGATCTCATTGCATTTTTTTTCCTTAGCTTTATCATTTATAATGATATACAAATTATTATACCTTTTATCTGCAGCTTAGTAACACAAAATTTTCTTTTGGAAAGGATGTGGCACAGAAAATCATGTCATTTGTACGACAATTCGAACACACATTTTGTGTTCTTGCAGCCTCTGGTTCAATTTCTAAGGCATCTCTGCTTCATCCAGCAGTCTTTGGAGGATCTGTGACCTATGAGGCAAGTTGCCTTTTTAACTCTTGTACTTCTTTTGCCTCTTTCGTGATTTGTTGAAACATTTATTCACATTCGCATACATGCATATATACTTGTAATAGTTGTTTCAGCACTGCATACAATTTGTTTACTTGGAGAATTTAGACCATTAAGCCAAAATCTTCTGCTTCTGCACCCACATCCGCATTGGCATACATGCATATATACTGGTAGTAGTTGTTTCAGCATGACATACAATTTGTATACTTGGAGAATTTAAACCACCAAGCCAAATCTTCTGCTTCCACTTTGTGCCCCTATTTTCAGTTCACTATTTTTTTGCTAAGAATATTTATCAATGTACCATTGCTGCTGTTTAGCTGGTTTATAGCTATTTCATGGCTTGATCTAAGTTACTTATTCTGCATGTTCATGAAAAATCATTCACTTGGTACTCTCAATGCTAGCAAGCAGTAAGTGATTCCCAAAACAAACTAGCCAATTTGTCTCAACTCAACAAAATTGTTTGGGGATTTCCTTTTAACATTTATTATGGATTTTAAAATAGTTATGAATTTTGAAATATAGTCCAAAAGAATCTAAACCTGGATTTTATAAAAGATAATTTATCGAACTTTGAACATTTTCTTGGAAATTGGATGGCTTTTGTTTGGTGTATGTTTATCCATAGGGAAGTTTCATAATCTATATTGGTTGGAAAATTGCTATTTGAATTATTGAGGGCTACAAATAATTGAATTCACGTAATCAAAAATAACTAAGATGTGTTATTCAATGACACACTGCTTGTTCTCGTTCTGTTGTTGTGTTTTAACTATATATTTTCTGATTTTCATTTTTTTAAAAATCAAATTCTTTTCCCAGTAGTTGATCAGATATTCATTGAATAGCCATTTGATGTAATATAATTGCACATAGATATTTGAAATGCTCCTAGATTGCAAAATATTATCTCTAGAGAATAATGAGTTTGGTTGATGTATATCATTTGGTTTTGTATTTTGGTCATGAAATGTGATATTCTCATTTCTAGTTACATCCCAGGGGTGTTGTGTTATAGACCTTTTAGTATAAGTTTTTAGCTTGTTAATCAACTAATTGTTGGAAATAACTGTCGAATAATTTCTGTGGATAGTTAATTAATCAAATAATGATTGACTTGCATTTTCTCTGTGAGAGTTAATTTTGATAGATGACATTGCAAGTAAGGAGGAATTTGTATTTTCTCAAATTGAGAATGGAGAAATTTTAATTATGTAGTTGATATACAGGATCACATTTTATTTTGTTGAGATCAAAATTTAATTTTCATTATGGTTTTAAAATTTAGTTTGCAAGTACGCAACTGTTTCGTGTGCGCTTGTGCATGACTACCCCGCGTTGTCCCTCCCACACTGCCAACGTCTTATCACTGACATTTGGGATCGAATCTGTACTAAAACTCAACCCCTAAACCAATCGGATCGCCTGCACTGTTGATCTCGCTGCGATTACAGCCGCAATTGGGTGCAATTGGCTGCATTTGCGGCCAGACACGATTTGGCCATGACGTGGCTGCCATCCGGCTCCAGCCACGACATGGGGGTAATTAGGCCGCGGCCGTATGCCGGCTATGGCAGTGCGATGCCAAGCGAGCGGCGAGCAAACACTCTGCATTCTCATTTACTATGCATTCTTTATTTTCGTGCACGGATGGGCAGAAAACCATCATACAGGATATCATTTACGCTAATTTTATATAAGAAAGGATATTGTTGCCTAAGCCATTATTCTAAAGATTCTTCATGATAATCTAAGATCATTAGCTTGGGCAAGTGTTTCTATTGCTATTCTAGAAAACAAATTTTCTGATACACTCCCAAATAACTTTTCAAGTCCCAACAAACAAAATGCACCTTTTGTGATTATATTATCTCCTGTTGATGCCCTATACTCCTATTCATATCCGTGCCAGTTTTTCTAGCTCAGTTCATTGCTAGTGCACCTGCCTTTTGTTTTCCTTGCATGCTATTTCTCCCATACATCTTTACTTTTTAGCTACTTAAACCTTTATTTAATACTGCTTAGGATGGTTCACTTTTATATCTGCAATCTGATTTCTTTTAAGTAGAATCCTATCTCTAGACATAGGTTAAAACTTCCTATGTAACTTTTCCAGGGGAAGTTTGAGATTCTATCACTTTCTGGCTCCTTTGTGCATAATAGAGCTGATGGGGATTTGAGGACGGGTGGACTAAGTGTATGCCTTTCTGGGGCTGATGGTCGTGTAGTGGGGGGTGGTGTCAAAGGCCCTTTGGTGGCTGCAGAGCCTGTACAGGTGAACCATTAATCTGGTATTACCAAGCTCCTGTTTCTAACATCTATATGGTACATCTGTTTAATTGACATTTTCAGTCGATATGTTGCAGGTAATTGCTGGGTCATTTTTAATTGACAGTGATGGTTGCTCTATTAATACTAGACCAGCAGCTTCTACTGGAAAGTTACCCACTTCATTAAATGCCGGACTAACATTTAGTACAGCCACACTTGGATCATCAACAGAATTCACAGGAGGATATGGTAGTGAAATCAATCATGTCATACAATCTCCAACAGATTGGTCAGGTTTGTGTTGCATTTTTTGCATGATTGCATATTATTGCTACTTTATCTTTATTAGAACATGTCATTGTAGTTAGTCAAACATTGCAATATTGCAATTCAAATAGCACAATATTATTTTGCACAGAAATAGCATGGAATATTCATACGAAATTAATCAAGTAACCTTCATTGCCCTTAGGCCTGATTGATGCATTTATGGCTTCTTAAACCATAACGGAATTGCACTATAAATTGTATATGGGAAGAGCATGTGTAAATTTAAAATATTGTATTCCGTTATTGTTAAAGGATAATTACATGTATAGGACTCGATGTACAAAACTTAACCTAAATTATCAATATGAGACTTAACCCACTACTCCATTGTTCCTATTATCTTACTACTTTTGACAATCTTTGAGCTATACCTATAAAATTCATATTATCTCTGTTTAGCTTGTTATATAAATTAGAAAAGTCTCATAAGAACAACATATACTGAATGCAACGATAATAGAATGAGAAACATACTACAAATATGCAAGCAAATGTAAATAGTTGATGAATGACGGAGGTGACAATTGCTTTGACCTTTGACCATCCACACATCAAGAAATAAAAATTAAACCGATGAGTGAAACCAGAATGAAGATTGATTTTAGGAACTAATCTCTTGAGTGGGCTTCTCCTGTAAGGTTGTAACTATGCATTCAGCAACACAATAGATACCTCTTTGAAAATCTAAACCTTGAAAGGGTTCTTTGGTAGCATCTACAATTTAGAAAAGTGAGATTTCATTTCATTATTTTATTGTGAAGGTAATAATGACAAACAAAATAAAGGAGTCAATGTAGAAATCCTAAACCTAAATTATTAATGTGGACCAATCTCACCGTAAATATGGCTGTTATCATAATACCTCTGTCATGATTGATGTCTCCAAAATCTCACAGCTAGTCTATTCTTTTCGCAGGAAGGCAAGAGGACAGGCACAGTGGAGCATCCCATTTCTTAGACGATGAGGATTAAGTTAATATATAAGATGTGGCAATATGACTCTTAAGTAAAATTAAGCATCCTGCCGACTATACATCAAAATTAACACTAGAAAATCGTCGAACAAATTCATGTATAGCTTTTACTAACAGTTGGGCAATAGCTGTGTTCCTCTCTTGAATTTATTCACTGCACAATCGAGCAGGAGAGCACTCGATACAAACTTATGGACTTCTAAATCTCAGTCTTAAATGTAACATATTTGTCCATATTTGTATTTGCGAACAATTTCAAAATGTAAATCATTGTCAATTGTTTTGTCACGAGTTGGGGTTGCTATGAACCTCAATAATTTGCTTCGCTATGGTCAGATTGGATTTGTGGGAGGAGCAAACACACAGTATGGCACTGCCAACAGAAAAAGAGAGCAGAAACAGGAAAGGTTATTATTAGTATTGTTATTATTATTATTTTCCTTCAAAACATTGCAAATGTTTTAACCAGAGTGCTAAGATGTTGTGTTGGTTTGTACTGGAGAACACTTTTGGTGAAATTGAATAATGTGTTGAAGTTCTGAAGTGTTGCTTTTCTGGCCCTCCTCGCCCAACTTTTTTTTTTTTTTAAAGGGGAGACAGTGAGTTCTTACAACTATAATAGTATTTTTATCAAGGTTCTGTCAAGATTAATATGGGTTAGTTAGCCGTTAGTGATTTGGCTAACGTCCTTCGTTGTTTAAGTTAGACAGGTGGACGAGGAGAAAAGGGAAAAAGAAGAAGAAGAAAACAATAAAATGTTTTAGAAAAATGCTTCCTTCTCTCTTTCTCACTACTGGTCTTCTTTTTCTTTACCTCCTCTTGTCTTTTTATAATATCTCTGAGTTTTTTTTCTTCCTCCATTGTGTATTCTGGCGATACTTTTTGGTATGTTGTTAGTAG
>JBAMHZ010000002.1:802949-819399 GCA_037177395.1 Alpinia galanga | reverse complement strand
CGACGGGAAATAAAAGGCTTTGATATTGAATAATCTTTTAGAAATAATACGACTGTGAAGTTCGGACTAAATCGTTAAAGCTACGAGTGATTCCTTATTTTACTCAGGTGGTTAGTGGAGATCCGATAGAGCTCTGACATTTTCCAGATTAATTGTTGAAGAGATGATCTCGTAAGGCCGTGGAGACGGGTTAATCATCCCTAGGAATTAATCGGCCCAAAGGCTCAGATACCTTAGTACTAGTAAAAAAAATTCATAAAAATTGCTTGGTGTTAGTAAAAAAAAATTTATAAAAATTACTCCTAAGGGCATGGTGTAGTGGCAAAGACAAAAAAACATTCCACATGAGAACACAATTTGATCATCTACTGAGACAACGTTTGATGACGAATTTTAAAAAAATTGGTGGGGGGTGGCCCTCTGTGTGGGAGTTTGCTCAGCAGATGGAGTAAGTCTTCGGCTTTAGATAGTCTTTCAGGGATAACAAGACTGTGGAGTCCGGACTGGACCACCAAAGCTACTAGCGCTTCCTTGAAGTACTCTGGTGGTTAGTGGAGATCCATAGAGGCTCCGACCTCTTCCAACTCAGCTGTTGAAGGGGCATCTCCATAGGACGGTAGGGCTGGGCTGACCACCCCAGATATTAGTGGGTTGAAGATTGAGATATTCTAGTGCTAGTAAAAAAAAATCATTAGAATTGTTCGCAGTGTGATGGTGCAGTGACAGGGTGTCTAATTTGGCTCCTAGGTATATATCCACAATTTGATTCCTAACTGCGGTGCATTTATAGGATTTTTTTACCCAAATAGAATGACAAACCATGGAGGCTGAGAGCTGTTGTGGTTGCTCGTGCGAGCCTTTCTTGATGTACCTTGATGGCGAGTGGAGACTGCTGGTGTTCTTGCAATCTAAAAGATCCTTGAGTGGAATTAATTATCATCAGAATTAGTCACACCGAAAGTTCGGATACTCATTGCTAATAAAAAAAGATTTATTATAAACTAAAAACCTTGGCTTGGGGTATGGTGCAATGGTAGGATGAAAAAATATTATATAGAGGATCACAATTTGATTTTTTACTTAGCTATATTTGGCGATGAATTTTAAAAAATTTATACGAGCGACTCTGATCGTAAGAGTTTACCTTCGCAAAATATAGTACAGTTTCAATGTTGAATAGTTTTACAGGGACGATGTGACTACGGAAGCCCAGTTGGATTGCTGAACTATAAGTACTTTCTAATTTATCCCAGTGCTCAATGGAGACTTCGCACTAGGAGAATTGTGAAGTCCTCAAAAGAGATCCGTAGGGGTTGGACCGATCACCCCCAAAATTAGTTGAGCCGAAAACTTAAATATCTAGTGCTAGTAAAAAAAAAATCATAAAAACCAACATAGGATAGGGCCGATTATTCCTGGTGTATCCTTGGTAATTGGTGGAGCTCTCACAAGAAAACTGTAGTGTAGAACTAGTCGTTCTTAGGACTAATTGAGTCGAAGGCTCAGACATTTAGTACTAATAAAAAAAAAAGAACTTACAAAAATCAGCCTGGGACACAATGCAACAAGATGATTAGAATGTCTCACAGACAAGTACAATTCGATACTTTACTGGAGCATGTTCAACGTTGAATATAGAAAAATCTATGTTAGGTGGCCCTGAATCACTGAGCTCAATAATTTACATTCACAGATATAGTATAACTTTAGCGTTAAACAATCTTATAAGAATGTTACAATTACAAAGGTTAAGCTTCGTCAGAGCTTTTTGGATAGAGATTTCTCTATCTTAAAATATCATATATATACTTTCAATCGTGTAAAATAAAATTCATTCAATCTTCCACAGAATTAAATGTGGCATAATCATTCGATTAAATGTGCCAATTAAACGAAATAAATTTCCTCCCTAACGCAAGAAGAGTTCCAGTTTATTATTTACTGTATTTCTCGTTCGGATTTAGTGCACAAGAGAAGAGCATCATCTATTCAATTGAAAATCATTGCTTCAAAACTGGGTCAAAACTTATTAGTTCGATATTTAAAATATCTAGTTTTATTAAAACTGCACCACCTCTTTAGTTTAGAGCAACTTTATATATACACTCTATCCTTCATCCGTAGTCAACTGGAAGAAGAAGAAGAAGAAGAAGAAGAAAAAAAAGAAAAGAAAAAAGAAGAAGAAGCTTCGGAATGGGGCGGCACTAGAAGTGAAGTCGTCGAGCATGAGGCGACGAAAGCAATCGAGAAATGATTAAATTGGACCTTTTCGAAATGACAAAACGAATAGTGTGACAGAGAGTGTGTTTCCTGTTGCTGCAGTGCCACCGTGATCATCAACAGTCATCGTAGTAGATTAAAGGACATTTTAAAAATATATTTCGTATTTATAAATTGTATTTTTTTTTAATTTTATTTGATAAATAAATTAGAAAGAAGATCCTAAAAAAAAAAAATATTTTCATGTAAATTCATGTGAAGATTCCCCACAATTCACGCCTTGACACTGCATACATCCCTTTTTTTTTTTCCTTGCTTTTCCAGGCTTTTGCTGTCGCTGCACCAACCGCAAATGGAAAGGAAGCACCAAAAGTGACCGATTCGTCCTCCTTCCACTCGTCTTCGTTGTTCTAGCGATAGCCTGCGACTGCGACGGCGACGGCGACGGCGACGATCGAGTTGAGTATACGAGGAAGACATGCGCCGATTGAGCAGCTGTGGATCGGTCACCTTCCTCCTCCCAGCCATCCTCTTCTTGGACATCGTTTCCTTGTTGTCTTTTTTAGCCTCCCATCCTCTGCATTCCACCTACTTGTTGCTCTTCCTCCCTCGCCTCCTCCCGCTCCTCCGCTACTTGTCTCCCCTCCTCCTCTCCACCTCCATCCTTTTCTTACTCCTCCTCACCGCCTCCCCCTACCTCGACCGCAATGGGGCGGCGGCACCCCGGTTAGTTGGCGCGACTTCCCGCATTGTGCTCCTCGCTCTCCAGGACGGGCTCTGGGGCGGCGAAAAGCTCGATCTTTTAGAGCAATTCGCGTCCCTCGTCCTCACGCCGATCGACGACGCGAGTCCGAGCTCCAGCGGGAGCGCCGCGGAGGTGGTGTTCGGCCAGCTACCGCTGGTGGACCACGCTGGCTCTGCTCATGAAACAGAGCATCCGAGCCAGAGCGGAAGCGACTCCACGGCACCAGAAGCGCTCCGCCGAATCAGAAACCGCAGCTGCAGCGACAGCAGCGAATCGATCGAAAGCCTTCAAAGGTACGGGTCGGCGAGGAAAGAGAGAGAGTGGAAGAGGACGCTGGCGTGCAAGCTTTACGAGGAGAGGATGACGCAGAAGCTGTGCAAGGAGCGGGAGGTGGCGGAAGGGGAAGAAGACATGGATTTGCTTTGGGAGGCTTACGAGGCTAATGCCGATCAGAATGCTGCCAAAACTGGTCGGAAAAAGAAGGAGAAGAAGAGAGGTGCAGAGGAGGAGGAGGAAGAAGAGGAGCCAAGTGCTGTACAATTGTGCTGCCTAGACGCGTTCAGGCTGTCTGCGAGGAAGATGAATCTGGGAATGGGAAAGCGCAGTTTGGCCAACATCTCCAAAGTTTTCAAGGGGATGAAGAAGCTTACGCGCAGCGGAAGCAAGGGATGAATGAAAATTTCAGTGATCGATATGTAAAGATAAATACAGATATGAAATGAATTGTCACTCTATACAAGATTTGACAACTTTCAATTGCTCAGACGATAGTTAAACTTATGATCTTTCTGCTTGAAATGCATAAGAGAAATTTACTCAAGACCGATAGCTTGTTTAGTTCTTTCTGCACACTATCAGTTTGAAACAATTGCTGTTTATGTACAGAGACATAAAAGAGAAGAACAAAAACAAAAAATAGAAGAAAGAAATATTAACTGCCACTGCCAAACTGTATAAAGCTCATCTCGAGGAAACCAGGAAATCAGGTACGAGATCATCTCAAGTTGTCTTGAGCTTGTTAACTGAAGAAGAGGCCTTCTGTTGCATTTTAGCGAGATTAAGTTTATCAAGAAATCTCCTAAAAAAAATGCAATCAGCGATGAAGCCAATTCATCGTCAGTCAAGCGTAACAAGATAGTCAAAACAAGTGTGATTAGTGGTGGCTTGAAAGTTCCGTCTCCGTCAATCTGGTTGGCTCTGTGGTCACAGAATTCCCCATGTCCTTTGTCATATGAAGAAGGAAAGTTCCTGAGAGGATGGTGATGAAGCCACAAAGCTCCGTAACAATCTGTGATGCATTCTGTGTAGACCAGTCCTGAAACAATAAGAAATTAGACAAAAGACCTTTCAAAAATCAAGGTAATAATTGACTTTGTAAATCACTTTCCACAAAATGATATGGCAATTACTTGAACACATATGTAGTTTAATAAGGATTCAGTGGGAGAAGGTCGTTTCTCTTTTTTATACTATACAACTAATCCCAAAGAGAGTGCAGCAACACCTGGTCATGAACATTGAGCTATTGCTGGCCTCAAAATGATTTATTTCATACAGCCATTGTATTTTCACGTCAGAAGGTCTAGAGAAATCAACACTTTGGACTTGTACATGCTGCATCTCATACTGCTGGCCATCTAGGTCCATAGATGGGATATTGAACATAATCGTGAAATAGAACAATTTCAATTAGATAAATATACAACAGCAAAATAATGCAATACTGCTCAAACTTAGTTTGCCATTTCTTTTCTTATTGCCCAAACTCAGTTGATACAAAATAAAATGCTAGAATTTCACGAAAAATAATAAGTTGTTGCCTAGTACCATGAGCAAATTTCATTGAAGTTAATGTGATTTTCCCCTGAATGCCAGTGTTTCTCTAGGAAAAAAAGGTGTCCTTTTTTGGAAGAAAATCACGTTCAGATATATGTAGAAATTTTAACTCCATTGGCACCAAATAAGGTATGTTGAATTGGTGTCAAGGTCCAATGCCAATAATGTACAAGAATTTGCTAGAGAACAAGACAATTTTTTTTTCAACTTACCTTGAACATGATCATGCTAGCAAATATAGTGAGAGTAGTGAACATAACATAGTAGACAGGTGAAATCACTGCAGTGTTGAAAGTGTCCAATGCCTGCAAATTTTGTGAATGTTAGAAATTTAAACCACTTGGAGCTGTTACATATATGGAAGATAAAAATGTTTTCTTAATCCTATTGTTAAATTCCATAACGATCAATCTCCTTGTAGCTCATGAATATGCTATTATGGCAATCTTCATGTCATGACAAATTGCTAGAATGAACACTCCGTGCACAAGGATCACTCCCTTGGGCATTTCTAAGAAAGTATCCTTACTGGGATAGTTCATATTTAACTCATGCAAATATGATTAACAAAAATATTATGAATGAATTGTCAAACCGACACACAACAATAGATACTTTGACATACTGGATAGTGGCCATCAGAATATGATTCCTTATTCATTTAAGAAACAGATTTAGCTGTGTACTTGCTTATGCTGTCTGTTAAATATACTTTTGAATTTCTCTGTTAAGCTTATCTTCGTCTTACTGCAACTCAGTTTCCTTTGTTTAATCTTTTGCTATAAGATAACTTCTGACTTGTCCTTATTATGACTTTTTTTTTCTCCACGCATTCTTTTGTTTGCTTGTTGTGCTTTACCTTGGACCTAAATACAGAATTTATTTGTTTTTTAAGTATCAATTTTTCTGCTTTATCCTGGCCTCAAATTTGTTCAACCTACTCAAACACACAGGTTATACTAGTCAGTATACAGTACAAGTCATACGAGTATGTAGTACACAGTTTTAATGTAGAGAATATCATTGGACTCACATTATGGCAACCAACAATATGTTTATTTTTCCTATTCTACTTATTGAGTTGGTAACTGAGACTGTTCAGTCTATCATCATTGAATAAAACTTTGTCCACGTTGACACGAACTAGCACTCTGTAGTTAACATGGATGGAACTTAGTCTCAGATGGTTTTAAGTTTTCTTCTTACAGTTCTGGGTAAAGGTCTGAATATATTAGGTTGCAACAGATACGACCAAACAAACTTCAAGTTTAAATTCATTACTCCACAATCTTTAGACCTATACTTCTTGCAGTTAATTTTGTTCATGGCCCATTTGCTCATGAAGACAAAGGTGTCGAGTCATGCATGTGAATATGTGATAATAATATTTTCAAACACATGAAGCCAAATACAAGAAGCATCCAAATACTTTTATGGAGGAAAAATTGCAATCATTAAAACACTATCTAGTGATCCACACAATGTCCTAGATGGATCGGATGGGTTATATAGGTTGCAGGATATTTTATGGTCGAATAGGAAGTTGGGAAATGTTTAGGGACATTAGGGGGAATGGGGGGATTGGGGATGGAGGAATGGCAATAGTGAGTGAGATATAGGACAAAATGATAAACCTACGAGGCACTAAAAAAAGTAGTAAAGTATGGGGCAAAATGAAATTTTCTCTTTTTATCATATAATTGGAATAGAGATCACAAACAATAAACTCAAATCTGCCTAAAAGGTTCAAATATTCAAAGCAAAGAATATTTTATTTCTTAGTCACTTTGAATTTGTTTTTTTTTTCCTGTCACATTTCTTTATTATCAGGGTTTCTTGATGTTTAAGACAATGGAGTTGCATGAGTGAACTGGATTTACCTTGTTTAAGTAGTTCAACTGAAGAAGACAACAAATTACCACCACAACTGTGAAAAACCAAGTCTGAGCATATACAAATTGATTCATTCCAGAAAATGTAAGCTTTAAGGCAATACCCACTGCTTTGACAGACATAACCTGTGAAAGAATGCTTAATGAGAAATCTAGAAATCATTGAATAAATAGTGCGAAGTCAATAACATACTGTCAAAGAGCCCATCAATGAGCAAATGCCAATATAGACAATCAAATGTGTTCGACCATAACGCGGAGCAAACTGTATAACTAGAACAATGACTAGGACGACAACCACACATGAGTAAGCAATGAAACCTGTGAAAACACAAACTATTGATAAGAATGCATGAAAGCAATAGGGATGAACATTTACTAGTGAAATTTACAGAATCAACAACTATCAAAATGAGAATTATGTTTGGCATGGTAATCCCTTCTGGCAAATAAATTTAGTGCTACCTGGTTCTGTAGCTAGGTCCCACACTTCCTTAACTGACTCAATGTTCTTCTCTTGAGGTGCATGCAAAACTATACTAGTCGATCCCACAACACAAAGGACACAACCAAGGACGCCAAATATGTGTAGCTTTTCATCCAACACAAAATGTGCAAGCACTGCACTGCATGAACTAGGTTTAGAAAGAAAGAGAGGTCGTTTTACTCTAAAGCAAACAATTTCTTACAGAGTAACAAGGTGCCATACCTGACTATAACACTCAAAGCTCCCAAAGGAGTAACAAGTATTGCTGGAGCAAATGCATATGCAGCAAAATTAGCAACCTCACCAACAATCACTAGAAGAAAAAAAACACATAAATGAGGAATTAGTTTAAAATCAAAATAAATGAACTCGTGAAGAACTTATTTTCACCTAGAACAATAGGAGTAACAACTCTAATTGAGGAAGACAATATCCATTACTAGAAGAATGAGAAGGTATTCTCTTTTGGCTAAATTTTGTTAAATATAAAAAAAAATGTACCAAATCCCTAGTTAACAATGAACATGTTAATGCATAGATAGAGAAATAATAAATGGTATTTTCTAAGACAACACTATTTTAGTTGCAATGGTACCATCAAAACTTGAGGTCAACAGGAAGAAGGGACTGAACAATGACTATTTTATTTTTCTTGTTCAGATCAAGCCTGGATTTATTATTATTATGAATCATGTTCAATGTGCTCCACAATGATATTGCATTATTTTATATATTTTAAGATATAAAAAAAATCATATCGAGGTAGGTACAAAAATTTACATCGAGGTAGGTACCCTTTTTAATCATTTTAATTGAACATTATGATTCACGATTCAGTAATTCACTGAAAGAATTTTGCAGTATGAATGGAGATTTAACAATTCTGAGAAGAACATAGATATTGGCTAAATCTTGCATTCCTCTTAATGAAAACACAACTTAATCATCACAACCGATGCGAAATGACAGGGCCTTCTCATGTCTTCTTTCTTTGAGCTCGGTCTAGGAAAGGAGGAACCTAAGGGGAGATGGGAACAACAGCTGAATTTACTATGGTACAATTCTCGATGTTCATATTGATTTTTTGTTTGCCTCAGCATGTAGCATTCGGTATATCCACCTCATATAATAACTTTTCTATAAGTAAAAGGCACCACCAGAATCAAAAAGATTCTGGTACATAAGATTATAATATCTGATGAAATAGGGATGCAAGATACAACAAAGTTTATAAACTCACTAGTCATCATTCCCAGCCACCACAAGGGCTCATATAAATATGAGAATCCTCCGGAACCTGAAACAAATTATATACATGGACAAACGTACAAGTTCATTCAAAATCAAGTAGTGAAATTGATGGTGCAAGATAAAGGATGATTAAGGGGGGGAAAAACCTGCACTGATTCCGTATGAACCTGCCTTTTTTAAACCGATTTTCTTTATTATAAAGCTTGATCCGATAAAAACGCTTGAGGAGAGGGCCAGCGAAAAGCCCCGAACATTATCAGTGGATATTCCCATTGTTTATGGCTAAATCACCAAGACGATCAGCACTATCGAACGAAGAATATTTTCAAAATTGCTGCAAACCTCTCGTTGCAATTGAAGAACAGGCGACCAACAGATTCTGAGAGAAAAAGAGCATCAAAACGCCAAATCACGGGACGCGCAACAAAAGAACCGTCGCGTTCTCCGCAAACGCCTACCGAATATAGAAAGGGAAAGGAGACAGATGGTTTTGCCTCGTTCGTTTTCGTCAACCGTAGCCCAGGCCAAGCTTTCGAATCCCAAAGGATCGCGGCGGCAGGAAATGGACGATCTTTAGCTCATTCGCTGCGCAGGAAACGGCGGGAAAGATCCAAACATTGGGTTCGGAAACGCTGACACCAAAATGCCCGTGCCGCGCAACGGACTGGAAGGATGCGACGGCGAGAGGTGCTGCTCGGCTGGGTTTGGATCAGGATCAGATGAGAGAAGGAAAACAATGCGATACCTTCCTTCTCTGCTCTTCGCCTCTCTTCTTCTCCTTCGCAAGGAAATGAAAGGACGCTCCGACTTCCGCGGAGCACAACCCTTCTCGATCTCCCAGTGCAATTACGCGCATGTGGTTTTCGAATAAGTCCAGGAAAGTTTCTAATTCACGTGTACGTATTTTATGCCATCAAATTTATGGGGGAAAAAAAGGCAAATTATTTATATAAAAAAACAGATGCCCTTCGATTATGATTTACCCATTTTGTAAAAGTCGATTCAGTCGTTCTCAGTGCCCTATCAATCAATCTCATAGTTAACACGTAAAAGATAAATTACAATGAACAATTTATGTCTAATCAAGAACTAACACGATAAGAGGATAAATATTCTAAAAAAACTTATAACCTCTGGAGATTGATCTTTCTCTCTTATACAAGTTTATTGTTATGTTAGCCACAAGGCCTCGGATTAATTATAATTTATAGTTGTAGGATTGACTAAGTAGAATTAACGAATCATTTTTGCTTTTAAAAATTTGATAAAAAAATAAGATGAATGTAATTTATTATTATTATTATTTTTAGTTAACACAAAATATTATCATTTAATTATAATAGATTTATTTGTAGATTTTATTTTTTTATTAGTACTATTTATATTTTCGATCCGACGATCAATTCGATTCTATAAAAAAAAATTTATAAGATAAATCGAGAAATACAGTAATTTGTTAGGATTCAATGTCTCACTTGATTAAAATCTGCAGTCGAGACTCAAATTGAAAATTCATGATACTACCATGCACCTTCATTTAATTATAATAGGTGATTTTATATAATTATAGCAAGTGTTTTCTTTTTAGAAAAAATATATATAAGAAAAACGTACGCATTTTTATTTGGGAGCAGAGCATCTTTTAAAATATTTATTTTTAATGACATTTGAATTTGAATTTTTTTATTTATTCTTTTCAATATTTGACCACTAGATTGTAGTCGTGGAGACAATCTACGGCTCAATTTAAATTTTGTTTTTATTTAAATTTTTACCACAGATAGAGAGCTCTTTGAATTATAGGGTGCCTCAATATTTTCTTCTTAAAAAAAAAAAAGACATTCCTAATTATTAGAAATCCTCAAAAGAAATATTTTCCAGCATGAAAATTTTAGACTCTTTCCAAATTTTGTACACTCTAAATGTCTCTATTAGTCGGTCTCAAAGTCTAAAAGAAAAATTATAAAAAGTCATTTTAGATCCAAATAGACACTAGCATAGTAAAAAGATAAATCTACCATAGTCATCCGCCCCTCCCATGAGAACTTCTTTTCTACTTACTGATCTAGCATATTGGTGAAATTTAATATATTGTTATCCTAACTAGAAAACATGAAATATCATTTATATATCAATTAAAGTTATTTAAGTATCCGTTAAAAGTCTACTAACCAATTAATAAATATATTATTTTTAAATAATAACTAAATAAATTAACTTTTAATTATGATCGATGTAAATGGTAAATAGACAAAACTCAAAAATTGAAGTCTTAGAAATATAAATACAATTTAACAATAATTGTACGAAGGTGCTCGTATTTGGTGGAATGTATCATCTTAATTCACGAGGCTCGTAGGGGAGAATTGGATAAATGTACATTTTCCAGCAAAATTTCAAGTACTGGATTTTGTTCATCAATTTCATACTACAAGTTATGGTTCTTTAATTATAGAAAAACTATAAATAAAACTAAAATATTTGCTCTCAGAAACTGCTATTGATGAAGAGTTCCAATTCTCATAGCTGACAATGTCTAGCACATTCAACATGATGAAATGACGATTACCTAAATTATTATGAGAACAGGCAGTCAATATAACAACGGATCATTTATGCAAGCTCATGCACAAGCCAAAAAACAAAGATTAAAGCTTGAAAATCACTTCTTGCATATTTATGCGATATGAGAGTGAAGAGTGAAAAACAAAAACAAAAAACAAAAAAGAACGAGTGCATAATTTTTCTAAAATGGCGTTGTAGATCACACTGGAAAACACTAAAGAACAAATCAGTATTCGAGCTAAAAAGAGGCCACAACAAACTAGTCATGCTTTACTACGTTTTGCTGCATTGCTAACTCGAGGCAGTGGAGATTTAGACTCAACGAGTCTTGAATGACTAAATCTCCAATTGAGGTTTAGCTTCTAATTTTCATGTATTTAGTCATCAAAATGATCCTTGTGCCACACCTAGAGGAGTTCAAGAATAAGAGAAATATCAAAAACCAATTGTCGACCACTGTCAGATAAGACATTGAATCCTTGATCAACTAGTTATGCATCATCCTTGTTCCTTTTTTTGATTGTTCTGTTCGGGTTTCCTGCATCTTTAGGATGGAATCTCAAGTTCACCCACTAAACTGACAATCAAATCATACAATCCTGACTAGCAGTCAGATTATCAGATTATATTTGGCAGGTAATGCTGCAAGAACTTGCATCCTCTTGAGAAAGAGTGGCATTGGCGTTGGCATTGCAAACATGTTTGTGCTTACAACAATATGTAAATATTTGGTGTGCAAAGTAGGGTTCTCGCTCTCACCGGAAGTTTCTGCTAAGGAATGTCGCCTCTGCAGCCGCTAATGACTTGGCAGCCCCTGGCGTAGGGGCCGGCCGTGGGGAAGGTGTGGCAATTGTAGTAAGGGACTCCGGGCTTGGAACAGGGCACCGCATCCCCCCTGAGAGCCTCATAGCTGATGTACTTCTTCTCGGTGACAGCCCACAGCAGCCTCCTGCTCTCCTCCGAGCTCAGCTCCACCTCCATACCCTGCTCGACCAAGCATTCCCCACCATTTCCAGTCCCACCGCAAGCCAGCGCCCCCGCTGCACGTTCTGCAGTGGTCTGCTGCAGCAGGAGGAGGAGCAGCAGCAGCAGCGGATGCAACGAGAGCAACTGCAGGCTCATGTTTTGGGGTGGAGAAGAAGAACCTGACAGGGATTTTGCCATGGCTTCTTCTCCTCTTGGCTAAGATAAGAATAAGATCTCACTGCTCTCCTTTTGGCTTGTTCTGGTGGAGGCATGAGTTAATGAGTTGTCAGCTGTTCCACCAACTTTGGCTTCATGGCCAGACAGTGGAGCAGCAGCAAGCAAATCATGAATCCACACTGTTACTTGGGTAGTGGAAGGTGAGTGCAGCAGTTAGACTTGATGGAGGACAACACGAGCTCTTTGGTGGAACATTATCAAGATCATTGCGGCAAAACCTTTGCCAAATTTTTTACGATATGTTAATTTCTAATTCACGTATCCATTGTCTTTAAAACTTGTCTATATTTACGTATCACAAAGGTAAAATTTCTTCCTTCTGTCGATTCCAGCAGCAACCTGCATCTCTCTGCCACAACGCTAGCAACTTTAAACATTTAAGTGTGCAAGAAGTAGGTTCCAAACTAATTGCATTCCCTCTGTTGTAATGTACTACAAGAATTTAATCTTCAATAAATGGACATACATATATACGGATAGAGAGGTTGCTTAATTAATACCATTAGTTCTCCTTTTAACACACAGGGAAGTCCGGAGGAGGAGGAGGAAGAACTGAGTCCGGCGTGTTTCCATCTTCAACCACAAAAGCTGTTGCTAACCCTAATGGCACGTGTTGCTCCAAATGGCAGTGCATAATCCATACTCCTGCAAATACATGAAAGCTTAATCGATATGGATTGTCATGAAGATACGTAGTTGGAGTTTTCATACGTATTTAATTACCTGGATTGTTGGCCACAAATCGAATGACAGCCCATCCTCCCACAGGTACAGCGATTGTATTCCTCGATTGCGGATCCACCAAATTGTATCGACTTCTGGCCGTCGTGGCATT
Organism: Alpinia galanga; assembly: GCA_037177395.1. Lineage (NCBI taxonomy): Eukaryota > Viridiplantae > Streptophyta > Magnoliopsida > Zingiberales > Zingiberaceae > Alpinia > Alpinia galanga. Next base: position 806,365 of record JBAMHZ010000002.1, on the reverse strand, counting down.
GTAATTTCCGAAGCCTTGCGCGAGCACGAAGAAGTTGAAGCCATGCAGGTGCAGGGGGTGGTTCTCTACGCCGACAAAGGCGGTGTTCTGCAGCACCATCTCCACCGTGGCGTTGTACTTCACTTTCTTCACCTTGGTTCCTCTCTGCGTGTGGAGAAGCGGGGTGAGGCGGGGATCGGTGTTCAAGCTGTTGTTCGTGAAGTCGAACATCACCGGAGGGCGGTCTGGGAAGTCTGATTTGAATTCTGCGTGGAAGCCCCTGAAGTGCGCCTCCAGCAGCGACATGGCGGTGGGCAACCGGAAGGACACGTTGTTCATGCTGGCGCCCAGCGTGCCTCGGCTCCTGTTGCACACCACCTGGGCTGGCTCGCAGGCCAGCACCCCCAGGCCGAAGGTCACGAACATGTGCTCCTCCACCTCCAGGGGGACGGCGGGCGCCCCTGGCCTCCGAAGGCCGGTTAAGTTGGTGTAGAACCGGTGGGCGGTGGGGGTGTCGTTGAACGCCGGCATGCGTGGCATCTGCGGAGGCGCATCGTCAGCGTCCGCGTAGCGCATGATGGCCGTGGCCGTGGTGTTGTCCAAGCTGGGCGGGCCGTTGTGAGAGCTGAAGTAGGGCCGGGCGGCCATGTAGTAGCGAGAGGAGGGAGCGTTCGTGACCATCAAGGCATCGACCGTTTGGCCCGACGCGATCACCACCACGTCGGTGTCGTAGGGCTTGGTATAGCTGGCATCGACGGCAACCACGGTGAAGGTGTGGCCGGCGATCTTGAAGAAGAGCTGACTGCTGACAGCGGAGTTGATGATGCGAAGTAGGTAGGTCATTCCGGTTACCACCTCAAGTTTGTACGTGTCTGTTGAAGTTAAAAAAAAAAAGGATTAATTACCATGCCTTCATCTAAAGAGTTCGGAGGAAATGAATATCGATCAGTGCTTACGATTCTTGCAATGGGTGTACAGATGGCCGGGCTTGCCATTGATAGTGAAGGCGTCGGAAATGTTGGCGAGGCCGCCGCCGGCCAAGAAAGCCTGCTTTTCCACGTCTACCACGTCGGCGTTCCACCACTCGCCTGCAAGCACCCATGCAATTAATCCTACCAAATTAGGAGTACAGAACTAGAAGAAGAGCGTACGAGTGGGATGGACATGCTGTTTGTGACGCACGCACCGAGCAGTATGGGGACTTGCCGGTCCGGCTTGCGGAAGGGGAAGGAGTGACGTCTGGGGCGGACGATGAGCGCGCCGTGGACGGTGGCGCGGAGGAAGGAGGTGTGGGCGTGCCACCACAGCGTGCCTTCCTGCCCGCTCACGTTGAACCTGTAGCTGTAGCTGCTGCCGGGTCGAATCGGGCACTGCGTGATCATGCTCGGCCCATCGGCCCACCCGCTCTGCTTCTGGAATACCCCGTGCCTGCTCACCGAGTAAATAAATAAATAATAAGAAGAAAATAAAGGCCTCTTCTCTTCATCGATGGATGGCACGCACCAGTGGATGGTTATGTCGTAGGGCGAGTGGTTGACGACGTGCACGAGAAGCGTGTCGCCTTCCCGGAGCTTGATGGTCGGACCGGGCAGCTTCCCGTTCACTGCGGTAATGACCCTCCTCTGGCACAGCCGGCTGATGGTCAAGTTTCCGACCTGTTCGAAGCCAAATTCAATATCATAATTATATATATTTGGTTCCGATTTACAGAGCAACAAAAGAATCGAAGGTAGATGTTTTAGTTACCTGGAAAGTGTGCTCCACGACTGCTGAATCTGCTGCGAGCAGAGCACAAAGGAGAGCAGCAGCGAGCAGCAGAGCTTGGTCGCCGCTGGTCATGTCTTCCGGCAAGCCTCAATTGTGTCGCCGTCGTTGCAAATTCTGCTGTCAACTTTCTAAGTCCTTTTTCCTGGTTTGATCAGAAACAAAAACTGAAATCAAATACTTAATTTCTTTTGTGTGTGTGTGTCAAATAAGTGCATAGATTGTCCGTGCCAAAAATCCATCAAACCAGACGATCGAACAACTTTTAGAAAAATCAGATCAATAACTCATTAAATCGAGATGTCAAAAAATACCTGTTTAATAATTTAAAATAATTAAGCAGGATAAGAAAATAACTACACTCAATATTACATACAAAAAAAATTTCAAAGCTCATTTATTATGCAAATTGTTAATTCATATTGACATGTAAAAAAACTTGTAATCTTCTTCATTACTTAATCTATAATTGTGATTCTGCCAAGCCATGAATGACAGTTATTTCAGTTCCTGCCGCGGCTATACTTCCAACCTTGTACATGATTGGTTTAACGGGAGGGCTATGTGAGGACGTACCTGGGCACACTTTGCAGTGACGGCTGATGAGAGTCGGCGTCCTGGTGGTTGCACAAGCCTTTCACCTGCAGCTGACAAAGCTCCATCCTTCATCCGGCTGCCCTCACGTACTAAAGCCCCAGGGAGTCGTTGCATGACCAACCCAGCTGGTCAACTATGCGATGAGAAAACGACCGGCGGTAGGTTGGGGCTGGGGATGCCTGGAGCAGGGAGAGGTGGAAAAAGGAGGAGGGGCAGGAGCATTGGTGGCAACTAGTCACATTTGACTGGGAGCTTCTGATAATTAACAAGGGATGGAGGCATTAATTTGGATTTTGGAATTGCCAATTTCTTACGGTGCAGGTTTACCACTCATTGCATTCACTGCTATTGATAAAGTTGTCCATTTTTCTTTGTTTTTTTTTGGGTGGAAATTGTTTGTAGTACTGATGTGAGCATAGAAAAAGAATTGTTGTGAGGATGGAAAATACAGCTAATATCAAAGATAATTAAGATATATATATATATATAAACACACACATACATACAAAGTTGAGAACTAGGCTTGTGAACAATAAGCATTCAGCAGCCATGTTCAAAAGTTGATTTTGGTCGAGGAGTTAACATCCTTGGTGAAAAGTAAGCACTAAAAGAAAAATCGAAGAAAAAAAACAAAATTGCTGAATGAAGGATAGAAAAAGATCAAACAAATGATAAATAAGAAATAAATAATTTGACAAAATAGTCTAAGCCAACATCAAAAAGAAAAAGATAAAAGATGGTGATTAGGTTGTTAAATAGTCCCAATCGAACTCATCCCTCCCAATAGTTTGTATCAGAATAATCTCTGTCCATCGAACTGAGCACTCATGCTTCTAACAAACAAAAAAGGGAAGCTAGTGAAAATGAAAGTTATCATGCATGAAAGTGAAAATGAGAGCAAGATATATGAATCATCATAGCGGCCTTGTATTTCCTGTAGGTTTCATATAGAATATCGAAAAGACAACTAAAAATCTTGATTGTACCAAGATACTCACGGGAGGGAGAACACGATGAAGATGCAGGTTTAGATTCATTTGAAGGGGAGGAAGTTCTAGGAGTGTTATAATCAGAAT
>JBAMHZ010000002.1:772304-786490 GCA_037177395.1 Alpinia galanga | reverse complement strand
TCTAGTGTGTGCTGTGTATTTCATTCTGTTACATGTTATAAATAATTAAAACTTTGAAGAGGACTTACAAACACAAGTAAGAAAAGGAGAACAGTATGACATAATTAGTAATTATATTAATATGTATATCTCTACATATATTTTCTGCTATGAGATGAACGAGATGGAATCTTTTGGGATTTCAGGTTAATAAATAATAAAAGGAAGACAGGTAATCGTCGAGATATGCAAAATGAATTATCATATCTTGATGGGAGACTAATTCTGAAAATAAAGATATTCTTTCTGCTCATCCTGATAACAACAATGTTCATTTGACACTTCTAGGCTCAACACACAATGAAAATCATTTAATCATTGTTAGTTATGGAGAACAATTGAATCTTTTCCAATAACTTCACTCTATTCTTTTTTGCATGGGCTACATATTCACTGCTTGTAAAGTTAAATGTGCCAAAAGATTAACATTTTCCCTTGTACTTTTTTTTTCATTCACTCTGGTTACATTCAATATTTTTTCCCCGTATCATACTCTCTTTGGAGTAGATACTAGACACTGGTTTTGCATGAATTTTTCCATCTGGAGAAATGTAAAGTTTCTATTAATTTCCTTTCTTAATTTTTTTCCTGGAAAATATTTTAACCAGAAATGGCTGAGTTATCTCATAATTTTTTGGCTAGAGTGCTGAAAGATGGCGAACTCTTACTGAAGATGCTGCACTTCAAAATTTTGATGTCCATGCCTTTCGTGCTGCTTTTCAACTGGTGGTGTTTCTTTTTGTTATGAAATTTGGTTCAGCAGTCTGTAGTAATGTTTTATTCTTTTGCTTATGTAGTTTTCACTAATTTTGATATTGGTAACCTGCATACTCGTGTAAAGAAAAAAATGTGATGATAGTAAAGTCAGTCTATTCAAAATTTGTCAATGTGTAGACTAAATTGTTTCATTTATTGTTTGTAGCAGCAGTGCCTCAGTTTTTTTTCTACATCTTAAATTCCAAGATGATAATAATCATGGATCACTAATTATTATTGTTAGATGCCAGAATATTAATTTTTGAGCATGGTTATAATTTGCCTGTCTGCATAGAATTGTTGCGGGTTGTCTTTGTATCAGTTTCCATTGTTCTCCCCCATCATTGCACCATAATAGCATATCATAACCATATTAACCAGGGCTAAATTTAAATAGCACACAATAGTTTACCACCACTATGCAATACAATTCTGGAGTTTATGAGAAGTATGCTTTACAATATCAAAAACTTAAATAGTTAGTTCTTTCACATTGTTCAGTATGGCCTGGACAAAGTTGAGCATACTAGACACCAAATAGTCAGGATACTGTGGCTTGTTATTGCTATGTGAAAATTATGGATTATCATGTTGTGAATGTCATTGTCTACTGGATAGCTGTTACTACATAAGAACATACTGTACGTACACTCACCTTTTTCAACTTGTAGGTTTTGGTCAAATACTATCCAACAATCTTAGTGTCAAGTCCATCAATTGGTAGACAAGGAAAAACTATACGACGCCAACAATGCAGGAGACTTCGAGAATCCCAGACTAGTAGAGAAGGTAGAAACATATTTTCTTTACCTTCTTAGAGCATTTTTCTTTTCATGATCATTCAATGGCCACTGCATTTGATAATGTTGACAATTTATGGATGTTATTGTGATACCTCCCAGAAATGCCATTCACTTGTGAATTATTTCATTGCATAAATAATCTATTTTGCAGTATTTGTTATTAAGTTTCAGGAAGTTTTCTTCTTCAAATTTTGCAGATGACATACGTGGCTTCTCACCAGAACAAGGAAAATCCAGTAATAATCTTGCCAGTGGATGCCAAGATGGTCATAATTCCAATAAATATCTTCTCTTTGAAGAATTCTGCAAGTCAGGTCTTAGTCGCCTTGGTTGTGATTTTTCTGAAGATATTGATCTTCTGGGGATATGGAACCATGCACAGAGCTATTCTGTATGTTATTTTGCAATGTTTAATAATTGTCTCCATTTAATTGCACAATTGTAATGTTTCTTTAATTTGTTTTCTCTGTTTGGATGAAATGGTGTACTTTTTTTGCCTTTTTTATTTATACCACTGATTGTAAATCGATACCATCTGTGTGAGCACTGAGCTAGTGTTTTGCCTGTTTGCAGGAACTTGTTGGTCCTTTTTGGTCTCTTCGTGCTGCTTTTGGGCCATTGGTGGAGACTTACATTTTGCTCGATAGATTGTTGTTCCTGCAAGAGCAAGGAAATTCTATAGAAGCGTCTCTGTTTCCTATTTTTGATCCTACATTATCACCGAGAAATATGGCAATCATCGCTCGGAGGAAATGAATCGGTTTTTTCCCCCTACAAAGGTACTACTCTTCTATTTCAATTTGTAGAGTTGCATTCCAAGATGATACTACTCTCGTGAACCCATAACAACTAAGAAAAACAACTTAGTCAATATCATAGTTGCAGAATTGTAGGATTTAAGATTCATATCATACAATACAAATACTTTTCTTGATAGTTTGATCACTATCGATAGGGTAGCCTGTCAGTTGTGTGCCTGGGTGCTGAAACTTCTTATGACAATTGAAAAGTCACAGTGACTGTTCGACTTCTCACGACAAACTAGTTGACAGTTAGGTGTTTGGTTGAATGTTCTTTGCCATCTACAGTCGAGGAGACTAACAGTGAGTGATCTTTTGAATCGAGTTTAATTTGTAAGATAATTCATCACATATTCAGGAATTTTAATTCTCAGTAAGACCATTATTTCCCGTAATTTAATGTAGTTTTTACACACAAATTCTGTTTTTTTTTGTTAATGAATATTTGAGACTGTGTTATATTGGTTTCTAATTTGGTAGCAATTATTTCTGCTTTTACAACATATTTTTTCAAATTGTTTATTTGCTTTCAAATTCAAATCGAAATACTTTGCTATTCCAAATTGAAATCTAAAACAAATTATTTTAAATTTTGTATTTAGCTAAAAATCGCATCATAATTTAGTTATTGCATTTTGCAAAATTATTTATTCAGGTGAATAGTAAATTTAGACGGGTGTTTTAGTTACTACACAAGTTTAGATGTGCGGCTTCATAAATTTCAAGCCAAAGCAATTTGATTGAACTTGGGGTGAAATTGATAAAGTAAATAAGAAAATAATCCCATAAAAGGAAAATAAAAAATTATATTATTTTAAAGAAGATTAAAATAAATAAAAAATATTAAATAATAAAAAGTGATTTATTAGTGTTAATTTAAAACATTTTTTTTTATTTATTATAGACCAAAATGTTTTTTATTTTTAAAAATTTTTATTTATATTTCTTTGGATGCATTAATTTGCTTTAATAATATGCACATACTTCCATTAAAACAAAAAATAGAGAAGAGTAAGAAGAAACGTTCATAATTCACTCATTTTGCAAGTATAAATTGATCGAGAGATTAATGACAATAATTTTTATTTAAAAAATTGGTTGGCAATAGCATCTATGGGGTGGTGGCGCAGTTGGCTAGCGCGTAGGTCTCATAGCGTTGATTGAGTTATCCTGAGGTCGAGAGTTCGAGCCTCTCTCACCCCAATACTATTTTTGGACGTCTAATACAATTTTAGGGTCCATCACAACCATCCGTTTCTTATCAGATGACTCTAGCTCTTCTGATCTAAGTCTTTTATTAAAATATTTTAAATATATGTAAAAAGTTTGTTTTTGAATATAATGCATGGTTTTTTATCCTTTAATATATTATATGGAAGGTGAAGTAAACAGTTTGATGAACTTTAGGGAGGTAAGTGAAAATTTTAGGTCATTAGGATCTAAATACGAGTGAAATCTAATTAGAGACCGTCTTCTTACAATCTCCGTCGTCCATTTGCGATTTTGTGATCGGTGATGCAGCCAGCAGCAATACTTCAATATTACACAAATGCCATGGGCTCTCTCCCTCGAGTCAGAAGCCAGGACGATTGACGAGGGCAGACGACGGCACGACGAAGACGACTGGTTCATCGTTCCGATCGCTACCTCTCCCTGGTGCGTCGATGAAATCGGCTTTCCCGATCCATTTCTCTCCTTATACTTTACCTGCAAATTTTTTTGCTCGATTTGGTTCCGTCGCTGATCTGAATCCTGTTGGATCCGATGTTTCAATGAATGGACGAGGGTTTCCCCCCTGTTTTCCCTCGTCTCTAACGTAAATTTTCGTACTCCCTCCTTTTTGAGTTTGTTTATTTTCTGGATTTTAGCGTCTTAGATACTGATTTTCTTTTGCCGTTGGCCAAAGGGGAAAAAAAAGAAACTTGAGGGAGTAAATGTAACTACTTTTGTATATCTTTACTTTGCGAGAATTGTAGGATAAAGATATTTCATAGTGCACTATTTCTTTTTCTAATTGTAAACAAAGGTGCAGTGGCTTAAAAGTGTTATGCTTGTGTTCGAAGATCAAAGATGGGCCGATTCCAAAGTTTGAGGAATTTTGATGCATTTCCTCGCGCAGAGGAGCACCTATTACAGAAGACACATTCAGGGGCTATTGGTATGGAAATACCCAACCTCTTTTTTTTTTTTTTTTTTTTTGTTTCCTGTGTCTTGAACATATATGCGAGACGATAGCATCAGACTAAATTAGCTCTTAAGTCGTCGTTATTGTTGTACACATCTGCTTTTTTAATGACCTGCTATTCCATTTGTGTAAACATTCTATTTTGTGTTTCAAATTGTAGTCCTTGATTTTTTTACTTTGCAGTTTCCATCATCGGTATTGCTGTAATGGCCACTTTATTTGTGCACGAGCTGCAGTATTACCTCACTATCTATACCGTTCATCAGGTTTGTTAGTGGTTGTTTACTTTTCTGAATAATTTGAGTAAGAATCATCTGCTTGTTTTCGATACGGGTATGTTTTATTAATGTAACACTCCTTCCATTTTCCATTGCTTCAGCAAACGAATACTAGTTGCGCATCTATATGATAAAGCATTTTCATTTTACTTGGCAATGTATTACTTAAAATCTTCTGAATTAATACGTGAGTCATGTGGTTCAAATATTAAAAAGCATGTAAAACCAGACTGTTGCAAAAATTTGGAATTTATTTATTTTATAATTTCTTATTTGTTAATCCTTCAATTTAGGATAGAGTTTTGGTGTTCAGTTTTTTTTTTTTGTATCTTTTATTTGTCCAATTTGTGGACAAATTTATTTTCTAAGTTGTCAAATCACATTAGGCTAGTGGATATTTCTTATCCCATTTGCTTTATTTTATCTTCCAAATTTAATTGGGTTGGAACCAACTTACCCTTTTGTAAGTGATCTTTTTGGTCAATAAAATTCTGTGTTTGGTGAAATTCATCATGAAGTCCAAGTGCTTTATCTCCGTGCAGCCTGGTGCTGCGCCACAAAAACTATCTAGAATTAGCCAGGTCAAGTATTAATTTCCATTTGATTACCCTGAAATAGTTGGCATGTACATGATCATTGCTTGCATTTCATGGTTGCTTATTTTCTTTCAAGTTCACATGTTGGTTGCAATTTAGAAGTTTGTTTCAGCTATAATCTTTTCTTTTCCATTTTTCTACTTAATGAAGATAGAACATTTGGATTAATGGACTATGTTTTCTCTAGTGTTGGAATCCACTGTCAAAGAGTTATGGATGTGATGAAACCATCATTTTGTGGTTGGCCATTTGGATCTAATTGCTGCTCTAAACTCTATGAAAAGCTATATCACTACTAATATTCAGTTGAAAGGTTTTTGATGAAGCATCTGCTAAAGTCTACCTGCACTCAATTCTCATAATCTGAGATATTATTTCTTTCATAATGTAGTTGAAATATTTCTGGATGAAATTTATTCTCTAAAACTTGACTTTTATAAAGTGGAAACTCATTATTCTTATTGGCTACTTTTGTATCAAGGTGTGCAGGCTATCAAGCTAATAGAATGATTAATCAAACCACTCCTCATATGACAGACCATCACATGTCAAATGGGTTATAATATTGAGCATATACTGAACTGATTGTTCTCAAAATCCTGCAAGCACTAGTAGTTTGCAAATCTTTGGTTTTTAAGCTAATAGCTGAACTAGTTAGCGTGCCCCATTATATAAATGCCAAATGATGTCTGTGGGATGGGTTTTTGTCTTTGCTGAATCTATGTTTATTGTTAGCTCTCAGCTATTGAGTCTTGTAGACTTATGGTTACTCTATCTGTAGATGTCTGTGGATGTAAAGCGAGGAGAAAATCTTCCTATTCATATAAATATGACATTCCCATCATTACCTTGTGAAGGTTAGTTTTATGCCTTTGCTTCATTTGTATTTTTTTTTTCAGAGGCTTCTGTGGTTCAAAAGATTTTTGTTCTTTGGATTATGTACCCAAACTTTCTGCATAATCACTAAGGCTAAACTTTCTTCCATTTCCAGTTCTAAGTGTGGACGCCATTGACATGTCTGGAAAACACGAGGTGGATCTGGACACAAATATTTGGAAAGTAATGGCCATAACCTTTTGGCCTCGGGATCTATTTGTGCAAAAAAAAAATGATCTTGTTATTAACAACTATGATTATTCTTATAGAGGATACATGCATGCAGTCTTATTCTTGCATTAACCAGAATACATAATTATGTTTTCTTCTTTGAAATAAGACTCAAAGTTAAGAATAATGTATTTCTTCATGTTTCTTGAGATTTCTCCTTCAAAGTCAACCCCCATATTCAATTTAAACTTGCTATGAAGTTCTGTCCAGGAAACTCATGTAACTTAAAATTAATGAAAGTGATTTCGCCTTCCTTTGGTCTAAATAATTTCCCATTCTTAAAACATGAAATCAGAAAAATACACTCTATATTTATACTTGAAGTAACTATGTTTAATTCTATGATTTGAAGTTAGTACAGTTATTAATTTGTGACCTGATTTTTTTCCTTTCTGAATTCTATAGCTTCGTCTGACTAGAGAGGGACAAATTATGGGTGCAGAATACTTATCAGATCTTGTTGAAAAAGAACGCTCAGGTCACAAACATGGTAAAATTTGTAGTCCTTACTATTTTTGTTATTTGAACTGGTTGGTGACAGTGTTGATATCTGAATGTTATTATTATCTTCGTGGTTAAAGATGGTTTCATTCATCCATATTGATTCTCTCTCTGATCAACAAATTAACCGGGAAAGGAGGCAGGGTTTTCTTTTTCTTTTTTACTTTTTTTTTTTGCTTCATATATTGTAGGTTTGTTAGTTCTGTTTGCACAACTATGGGACGTGGGCAGATTCAGTAGTTATTGTCCCAAAAAAGAGAGGAAAAGACAGTAAAAAAAACAAGAAACGTCATGTTTTTTTAGTACTTTTTTATGTGAATGTTTTGTTTTCCTTGCCATATCGGTGAATGCCTTTTAAATTGTATGAATCAGTTGGCAAACTGAATATTTTCGGACTTCTTAAAGATCCCTGCCTTCATGAACACCTTGTCTATATGTACAAACAGTCTCAGTGAACACATTTTTGTGGCATGTTGAGATTATCATAAATGGAACAGGTTGAATTTATTTAGCTATTCTTATTTCTGAGTTAAATTGATGGGCTGGTAGAGTTCATCTCTTCTCATGGTTTTGATTCAGGGTTCTTGAGGATGTTGGAAAAACAATCCTGAGTACCTGATTATACACTTTTAGCAGGCATGAGCACGTAGAAGGACACTCACATGCTTAAGTTGGATGGATATGTATTAGTGCATCTTGATCTATACTGATGTAGACATTGTTCTTAGGGTAAAAATTAGGTGGCTAAACTGTAGAGGATTTATGGATTTTATGTATAATTTCTGCTGGCCCCTAGGTTAAAGAGGAAATTTCATTAAGATAGTATTACAATTAGTTGTAGCCTAGAAAAATGTGTCAAGAAGGTAACAATATATTCATAGGCAATAGATTTTATAGTTAGACTATTTAGATTAGTTAAGTGGGTGTGGTGGCTGGAAGATGCAGACTAATGATTATTTTCACAAAATTAGATAAGATTTCAATATCCTATGGATTACTAAACATGCCATAAGCTTAATGATCATATGTATGTTGTTGATTCTAATTAGTCGGAACATATTGCTCATTCTTTTTGTTCCCTTTCTAGTACATCAGTATGTGTTAATTTTTAGGGGCATTTTATAGTGTTGAAGTAATCTATCATTTCAGATTTGCACCAACATTTTAATCGGTGCTTGCTTTAAAGAAAATAGTTGAAGAAAATTAATTGTCTGGAAATTGTCAACAGATGAAAGTGATCATCATGATGAATCCTCTCAACAGAAGCATGAACATACATTAGGCTCTGATGCAGAAAAAATGATTGAGAATGTCAAGCATGCTATTTCAAATGGTGAAGGATGTAGAGTATGTCATATTCAATATGTTGGTTTTATCTCCTATATTTCCAGTTTGAAACTCTTCCGTCATCAATATTATGCTATATCAATTTCTGCAGGTATATGGAGTTTTGGATGTGCAGAGGGTTGCTGGTAACTTCCATATATCAGTTCACGGTTTAAATATTTTTGTTGCACAGCAGGTAAGTTAGATAACTATGAATAACTGACATATTAAGTAATACTTTACTGAATGATGCCTGGTAATTTTATTTTTTGCACTTGTGTTCTGTATGTGAATGTCATATCATTACTCACTGTATTCTTTTTCATCTTTCCACTCATTGAATTCTGTGTTTGGTCCCTACTATTTCCTATCGCTTGCTGTGTAAAAATTCTGTTTTTTTTAATCAATTCCAGTAATTGTGGAGTTTGGTTGATATGAATGGATATTCTATTCCCTATTAAGTTCCTGCAGAATAGTTATTTCTATGTTTACTTACAAAAGTGAACACGGAATACGGTTCCCATGGAATTGCTGTTCTTCCCTAATTATCCTTCTCAGCTACTTTGTACCCCATGCCAAGGACTGCCTATTCCTACTCCTTTCATTCTTCAACATATAACTATGCCTACTTCAATTTTCCAAAAAAAAAAAAAAAATTTTGAACAAGCAAGACGGACTGAGCAAGATGGATAAACTAGCCAGCCCAGACAACAAGCAACCTAACTAGATGGAAGGAGCCACGAGGGGAAAGGGTGGCGGTGGGTGTTAGATGCACAAATGCAATGGGTTGGATTAACTTGATGGGCCAAATGGATCAAATAGTGCAAGTTAGAGTATCCAGATTAGGAGGGTTGGACAAACTAGATAGGCTAGATGGCCAGAGCATACTTTAATCTTATTACTCAGAGGGATATCTTATTGTTTTATAAACTTATTCTTTGATTTTACTAATTACATTACTATAAACCAAATGCTGTAGCAAAAATGATCCAGCTATTTGATTCCATGAATTAAGTAATACAAAAATCACTCCGCTCCCTATCAATTTCATTCCTTAGGAATAATTATTCTATTCACATCAATTCCATTCGATGAATCAAACATAGCTTAAGTAATTTTTATTGAGAGATGGGCCTAAGTTACCACTCTATTTATACCCATATTCCCCTTTTCATTTCATTGTTGCTGTTGCTGTCCAGAATTAGATTGCCACTTTCTTTAGAAGATCTTGTAACAAAACAGTTCTTCTGAATCCTTATACTTGAAAGCTCATCAATCTGGACTTTTCAAATTGAAGCCATATACCTATGAAATTATGGTTCTTCTGACTTACGGGAGAAATGTAATTCTACATGAAGCTTAATTCTACATTTTCTTACCATAAATTTTGTTTCTCATGTATCCCAGTTGGTCCGGAAGCACTTGATGCATCTGGCAACTTACGTGGCTAAATCTATTACTTGTCTGAAGTTACAATAGTTTGCTGTTTTGTGCAATTAACTTGTCATTTTATATTCTTCATGCACAGATTTTTGGAGGAGCAAAAAAAGTGAATGTCAGTCATGTGATTCACAATTTGTCTTTCGGACCAGAGTATCCAGGGATCCATAATCCTCTTGATGGAACTACAAGGATACTAGATGATACAAGTGGAACTTTCAAGTATTATATAAAGGTTATTTATGGCCTTTCATCAAATTGCAGGATTGTGCTACCGATGGATTTTTTTTTTCCCTTGACATCTAACGCTTTTCTTGTGTCTCATTAAACAAAAATTATATCTTTTCGGTTTTCAACCTACTGTTTTTGGTTTCATTTATTGGATTAACCTGCATTAGCAAAAGTAGCATCCATTCACTTGTATTTTTCTGTGATTTCAACTGAAGAATTTACCCTCCCTGTAGTGAGATAAATATCTACCGTTAAACCTCAAATGTCCTGATGCTTGCATTACTACTTAGTTTGTTATGGTTTTGTCAAACAATAGCCGCATCTTATTTTCTACACAATTTGTGCAGTGATCTATGACCTTTTTGGTTTTGCTCTTTTAATTAGTTATAATCTGCAGAACTCCTAGTTTTTGATTGTCTTTAGATTCAATCTCGTAATACTACTTTTTCTTTCTAAAAGACAAGAAAGAGGTTAATGCGTGATGCAATGCAGATTGTTCCAACGGAATACAGATACCTCTCTAAAGTAGTGTTGCCTACAAACCAGTTTTCTGTCACAGAATACTTCGTGCCAATGCGTGACATTGATAGGTCGTGGCCGGGTCAGTGTCTTGAGTGTCATACTGATATAACATACAAAATGATTATTTTGTAGAATTTTAACCTCATTTTTCCCTTTTCCTTTCGACAGCTGTTTTCTTCTTGTATGATCTGTCACCTATTACGGTGACAATAAGAGAAGAACGACGCAGTTTTCTTCATTTCCTAACTCGGCTGTGTGCTGTGCTTGGTGGCACATTTGCTTTAACAGGTACATGCTGATCTTTTTGCCCTTTTCAAATTTTTGAAAATTTGCAAGATTATCCTTGTAAACACCCAGTTTTTTTTGCCACATCTTTTATTTAGTTGATGCCGGTACATAGTCAGTCGTTCTTGTTAGTTACTTGAGGCCATTATAGTAATATATGCGCTTCCTTGGAATGGTTATTACACTGTTCTATCCATGGACTGATACTTTGCAGTCAATTTTGTGAAAGAAGTGATTAGGTTATCCTTTCCCCTTCTGAATCTCTTCTTGAAATCATATTTCCATGCTTTTTTTTTTTCTGAAGAAGATCATCTGAATCACGAACCTTTTGTAGATTTTACTCAAGCTTGCTATTAAAACACTTTACAATGTATACCCAAATAGTTCCTCTCAAATGAACTCTAACATATCATTTCATTTCTGACACCATCAAAATTTGCTTCATGATCATCTTTGCTAGAGAAGTCATTTATCGCTTTGCTATATCTTTTTCATTCAAGGACATCTAATAAAATTATAAAAAAGAAAAGTTTTGGTGATTTAAGATATCAAGTGTATGTTCATCTTGAATTCTACTCATTTGTCATGCACGACAAGTTCAAGTACTCTTCTAGTCTTTGTTTTTTCTCCATTGAGTTCTCTATGCAAGGCTATATTCCTAAGTAATATTTCATTTAATTAAAATCTCTTAGCCCTTTCATTCGACGAATTCTTCTCTGTTGAAATTGTTAACCATCGTATATTTTGTCACAAGGAATGCTGGATCGATGGATGTACAGAATTATCGAAACCATGACGAAGTCGAAGAGACAACAGAGCATATTGAGGTGATCACAAACTGCACTTCGTAGTAATTATGCAAATCTGAGGGACTACCATCTCCTAAAACCTTTTGCTTCCAACTCTAAAAATGGTTGCTGGTCGATCTCAATCCGACTAAGTTTAGGGAGTTCTTGTGATCATAGAATCTTAAATAGATTTATGTTACAGTCACTTGGTTTTGTACTAATATATCAGTCTTTTTTGCGCCATGCTATGTTAGTGCAATTAAAAGAAAGGATCATAATTTCACACAAGAACCAAACAACTACTTAGTTCACCATGGTGGATGATCACTTGCATGAATTGTTCACTTATGACTAGTGTCACGTTTAAAGTAGAAAAAAAAAAAAAAGGCATTAGTTGCCTCTTCTTGTGAAAAAAGTGATTTGTACGTCCTCAGTGTCCTCGTCAATCGATTTTACAGTTAATACGGAGAGGTAAATCATAAAGAGTATTTTATGTTTAACTAAAAGCTAATATGGCAGGAGGGTGGGCATCCTGAAAAGAATTATAGTTTTTAGGGATTGATTCTTATTTTCTTGTGTAAGTCTGCTATTGTATTAGCTATGATATCTTCTTGTGGGAATCGGATGATACTTATGTGACGATGAGGAGGCCACGTCTAAATTCCATGACATGCATAAAAAAAATATGAAATTGGTATATTAGTGATTTTCTATTGCTATTCCTACGTATGAAAGTAGAGATAAATCAGGTATTAGGTGGCCGTGTAGAAATATAGAATTATTAATAATTTAATAAATTTTAAAAATTAATTTTTTTACCATTTTAAGTAACACGGCTGCAGGAGAGGATGTTGGAGATGGCCCGCATGCAGATGCACGGCAGCAGTGGCATTTCCACGAGCAATAGGCGTCACGCGCGTGCCTGCGCTGCTCCCTGACAACGGCCTCAGCGTAGCTTTTGAGGGCGGCTGCGTTGGCGGAAGCAGGAGGAGTTGGAGATTCCCCCGGAGGTAGGCGGCGGGGGAGGAGAGGATGACCGAGTGGTCCCGCCGGCAGACAGCGACGCGACAGGCAGCGATACGCCGCGGGATTCCCGGCCAAACACCACCTGCCGCGGGATACTCGTCTCGTCTTTGTCTCTCTCTTGACATTACGACGACGTAGACGGAAGCACCGTACCATCTGCCCGTCCAATCGCCGGATTCACCGTACCGTAGCCGCTTTTTACATCGCTACGATGGGACGTCCCCTAACCGTCCGATTTGTCCCAATTCCCATCCCTCTCTCTCTCTCTCTCTATTATATTTGACAGTTTTAATGCTGCTTCAAGATTAGTGCTTCGACTACAAGGCAAGTCGAGACATGGAATCCTCAACAAAACAAAACGGACGCTGCTTTTCTTGCTATTCGATTGAATAGGCTTCAGGAGACAAAATTATGAAGGCCAACTGTTTGAACAGGGCAACAAGATCTATAATGTACGTCTACGAACGTACGTGCACAGTAGTCTCTGCATGTGGATCATCTTCAGTCACGTCAAGAACTTATTGCATCAGAGCAAGTGGACAGTCATATGCATTGCATGGTACAGCGCCCTGTTCGTCAACTAATATAAACTAACTATGAGCAGCGAGTAGAAGAATTGAAGACCAAGAGATCTTTTGAAGAATGTCCATTTCTTCATTTTAGAATCAAGAGACCTGCAAAACCTTATTTAAACTGATTAAACAATAAAATTTAAAAGTTAACTTAAGAATACCTTTAACTTCTAAAACAAAAGGCAATCCTTAAAATTTTTTCCAACAAAATTCTTACATATGCTTACGAAGCAAAAGCTCGGATGATAGAATTGCTTAATTCTCCTGAAGAACAATGAACATAGCTAAGTTAATTCTCCTGATTTATTCCTTTTCAGATCAGTTTTAAGCTGTAATAAAAACATCCATGCTAGTCGACTAAATAAATAGGGTAAAAAAGTAGTCAAACTCAATCTTCGCATGCTCGTATTCCAAACTGTAGCTCTCCATTACTGTGTGCATGCATAACAGATGCATGTGAGAGAACAGTGCTGCTACATCAACCAATTCAGCGGAGAACAGTGGACTTTGTATGATTTTGTTTTAAGCTGATAAATAAAGAAACCAGTATTTTAAATTGATAGAGATAGATGAAGGAAAAGGCAGAGAGAGCATTCATAGTTTCATAGAGTAGCACTTGAAGTTTGCACTAAATATACAGATATAGTCTGTCTTCAGAAGCTATCTAGAAGTTCAACAGAAATAACTTAGACAAAAGGATGGCATTTTAAAGTTTCATCCATCACTAGAGCCAGATAACTTGGATGATGTGGTTTGGTCAAACAAAAGTCCAGTTGAGGAACATGAACACGAGACAATGCGGCGAGTCATTGTCGTTCAGGACTTTCCATGCCACCGCTTGCTCATACGATACTGGCCTCCCCATACTCGACATGCAGATGCCAGGAGGAAGGCAACCAAAACCCTACAATTTGCAGAAAGATGGATTTGG
>JBAMHZ010000002.1:745210-767961 GCA_037177395.1 Alpinia galanga | reverse complement strand
CGAAGAGTGCATTAATAGAGACATGGTATTATTTACTCCTGTCCATTCCATACTACTGTCAGAACATTCTCACTGACTTCTTATATAAGGTGACGTCGGGTCAGCAAGGTAAGGGGACTGAATCTTCTTCTTCTTTCATTTACTTCCTTTGATCGCTCTTCCTTTTCTTCTCCTTCTGACTTGAGCGTCGAAGTAGCAACGTCGGAGTAGCAACGTCGGAGCATCTCCGGCGTCTCCCGTCGTTCTCTCTGAGGTATAAGAGAGTAAATAACGATCGATCTTTGACCGTATAGATACAGTGAAAGGAAAGCATTCAGTTGGTATATCCTTCCTTACTCATAGGAGGGAAAGATAAATAAAGGAAGAAAAATTTTTAAGTCTTATTTGAAAAGAGTAAGGAAAAGAAGAGAAAGAATAATTTTTATCCTTCTTACTTATAAAAAAATAAATCCCAATTTGGAATGTAAGTTTTCCCCTTCCTTTCCCTCTTTTCCTCTTCCATTAATAAATTTCTCCTCACCTCATCCAAATAAATTCTAAAATAAAAATCCCCTTATCTGAATCACAGTCAACATTAGATTATATTGGCACCTAGTCACAGTGGAAGACAAGCACCTCAGTTGGTATTTCTATTTAGCAGCAGAAATTGACCCTTTCTCACCTTCACAACTCTACACTGTATTAGTCATCTGACTTTGCCACAATAATTTAGTACTCATGAAGATTGTTTTATTTATTTGGAAAAAAAATATTCCATCTCACAACACAACACAACTAGGAAGCCCCATAGATTGAAAGGTAGGTAATAGCTAATATACTATTACTCATGATTAATGATTGGAACTTATTCAACAAGTTTTCTAAATTTTATATTTGAAGGTTGTCCTACTTACCTAAGTAGCTACTTGGATTCCCTCGAGTGTCCTTTAACCCTAGTTTTTTTAAAAAAATTAAAATTTTAGATATATGAATAAATTCGAAGTATAATTTATGAATACTTAAAAATTGATTTTCAAAATAATGCATCCCTATTGAAATTCATTTTTATTGTAGTTGTTCCTTTCGATGCTTTGCTTCTCTGTCACATCCTTGGGGACAAAAACAATTTAGACAATTTCTGTATCGATGCTTATTGCCATGCTAAATTTTAGTATTGTTCCAATTGTAATATATTTATAGAAGCTAGCTACGTATGTTGTTGCTAGCCGAGAGACCCAAAAGATGAGGGCAAGGTTGATCACACGCACTAGAGCAGTATCCGAGAAGAACGAACAAGAGTGACATCCAAGAAGAATGAACTAGGGATCTTCAAGGAGGTGCTGACCGCGATCCAAATACCTGAAACAGATTAGAGAAAGTGCGACAGGGGACGCTAAAGATACTCCGACGTTGCTACTCCGACCCTCAAGTCAAGAAGAGAAGGAAAAGAGAAGAGCTTAAAGAGAACAGTAGAATAATATCAGTCCCTTACCTTGCTGACCCGTGCCTATTTATACAAAAACCAGTGAGGATGTTCTGACAGTAGCAGGGAATGGATATGAGTAAAGAATATCATGTCTTCATTAATGCATCCTCGTGGGGAGACATTCCTATGTAAATACTATGAGCAGTAAACTACCAGGATGTCATACCTCATTAATACTTGTAAATGGTAGGTAAAATAGGAATTCTTTACTGTCATACACCATATATAAGTCATGAAGGTGAACTGTGTACATTGAATTGAATATATATAAATAGAACATTCTTTCGGAGTAATATGATTAGATAAGGTCTCTTGCTGAGACAGAGATAGATCCGCTGACAGGTCTTCGACCGAGACATAGAAATTGAAAGGTCGCCTGCCGAGATAGATACTAGAAGGTCTTCTGTTAAGACGTAGACATTGGAAGATCTCCTGCTGAAATAGATACTGGAGGGTCTCTTACCAAGACATAGATACTGAAAAGTCTCATGCTGAGACATACATACTAGATGATCTCTTGCTGAGACAGAGATACTGGAAAGTCTCCTGTCGAGACATAGATACTGAAGGTTTTTTACCAAGACAAAGATAGATCCGTTAAGATTAGAGCCACTGCGATATAATTCAATTAACTTCTGATTCAG
This sequence comes from Alpinia galanga, assembly GCA_037177395.1. Taxonomy (NCBI): domain Eukaryota; kingdom Viridiplantae; phylum Streptophyta; class Magnoliopsida; order Zingiberales; family Zingiberaceae; genus Alpinia; species Alpinia galanga. The sequence continues at coordinate 765,852 of JBAMHZ010000002.1, read as the reverse complement.
CCGTTCTCAGGCCTGAATAATTATCATCTTTATCATAAACAAACAATATAATATGAAATAAAGATCTCAATTCATTCACCTGAAACCCAAGGATAGTCGGAATCTCGGAAACCATACGGCGGGTGACCCAAGGCTACGTTAGCGTTCTCACCCTCCCGGAGAGATGGAACCTCGAGGATGCTGCCGCCCAGCTCAAGATCGAGATCAAGGTCATCAATGCCAAAGCGGAACGCCCCCCTTCCATCTCCGTCCGTCTCTCTCTCTCTCTCTCTCTCTCTCTCTCTCTCTCGAAGAAACCCCTTCCCAAAACCCTACTCATCGCCTCGATGACAAATGAGGGCAGTATTACAAGCCCTATGAGCGAGTGAATCGCGAGATCGAACTAAACAAGTCGTGGATATAACTTTAGAGTTTATGTTTGATATTAATTTAACCTTGAGGAGCATTTTGAAAAAGCCAGTAAATTTTAATATTATTCTAATTACAAGTAGTTAACTTCTTAATCACTAGTTAGTAACAAGCTTATTAACCAAGACTCATTCATGTACATGAAGAGTGGGTGAGGTTTTGGTGCCCAACTCTCTTCTTCCATCTTCACCCTTCTCCTTCTCTCCAAATCCACCCTTTGGGATCTCCAATCGCGGAGATCCGCCGAGGTACCATTTTCGCCATCTCCTCTTTGTCTTTGTAGCAAAGATCGGATTTTGGTGCGCAAACAGTTATGTCCGAATCGGATTCTTCTTCTTCGTTGAAATTTGTGTTTTTTTATGTTGGGTTTTGTTGAAGACTGTTTGTTTTGATTCAGATGGAGAAGGGATCTAGGGAGACGAGGGCGAATCATGCCGGAGTAGCTCCGGCGGAGCCCGATTTCCCCTTGCAATGGGGGTGCCGCAAGCGCCTCCGCCGCATCAAGGTCAGGGACAAAGGATCCGCTGGAAAATCCGGCGTCCGGAGGGGAATCGCGTCTCGGAATGTCCGCCGCATCGCAGATCAAGAGTTCGCACCTCAGCCGCCTCTTTATCCCCTCAGGTATTAGATCGGAGGTTGATCCGGAAAAGTTAGGGTTTGATCTAGTTTGAGGCGTCGCCGGTGAGATATGGAAGTAACCACGGCTCGGATTTACCCACAGGAGGTCGGAATCGGCCGGGAGCGAGAACCATAACTCCCGATCCATCTCGTCGTCGCCGGATAAGGATGACCGTTGCTACACGACCAGGGGATCGGCGGCGTTGGTATGCGAGGGCGAGAACGCCGACGAGAGAGCCTCGGCTTCTCTACCTCGGTTCTTCGTTTCACTGTCGAACAAGGAGAAGGAGGAGGACTTCATGGCGATGAAGGGGTGCAAGCTGCCGCAGAGACCCAAGAAGAGGTCCAAGCTCGTCCAAAAATGCATACTCGTACGCTTCCATTCCCTCAAAAATCGGATTTTTAAGACCAAACAGTCGAATAAAAACTGATTTTTATCGTGTTTTTTTTTTTGTTTTGGTGTGTGGCAAACTCGATCTAGTTGGTGAGTCCTGGAGCATGGCTGTCAGATCTATCACAGGAGAGGTACGTGGTCAGGGAGAAGAAGGGATCCAGAAAGGTAGAAATTCTCTACCTTCAACCAATTTGATTTGCACAAGCTTGTACCAGTCCGGCAAACCATTCACATCTCAAATTTTCTTTTTTGCTTCTGTTTTCTGTTCCATGATTTGCAGAGGAGGAGAGGGTTGAAGGCCATGTCCATGGAGAGTGATTCAGAATGAAGCGAAATGGAGAGGTAATACTGATTGCTATCATCTATTATGATCAAGTTGGAGTTTTTCAGACTGAAATGACACACCAAAATGGAGTTTTCTTTTCTTCAGAGTGAAATTTAATGTTTTTGACTTCCTGTTTTTGCTTCAGTCTCATGTAGATGCCCGAGTTGGGAAGCTTTTAGAGCAAGAGAGCTCTGTTCAGGCTTGTATCAATCAGACTTTGAACAATATTTTGTGGATAACTTTCTAGCTGTTGAAATGATTGCACTCGATCTGTTAATACAGTGTGATTATAGTATATATTGAGACAGATAAGAGATTGGAGAGCACCTCAAAATTAGTTTTCTTTATTCTCTTCTTAGATTGATTCACATGAATGAGAAAGGTAAACATGTTATTTAATAGCATCGAATGAGCTAGATTGCTTGAGACTTGGCTCAGCACGAGTCTACCAAGTTTTACTCGACTCATCAAAGACGAAGATAACAATTCTTGATTTATTTTTTTCCTGCATTTTTTCCATTAATTTTCTTGCCAAAAGAGTTAGAGTCAATCTTATCCCAACTTAATTCGTAGGTGTTAATGTCAGGTGCCCCACTTTAGAGTCCCTGTTACTCATCAGTGAACAGGCAGGTATACGTTTGCGTAAGCTGTAATGGGGGATGGAAGTCAACGTTGAATTCATTAAATTCCTTCGCCTGTTCTTCTTCCCTCCGCAGAATTGATTCGTTCGCTTACCCAGTTCCCAATCCAAATCCTTGGCATTTTCTCGATCGACATTGACTTCTCGATATCATCTCTGGCCTCGGGTTTCCGATCGCCATCGCGAAAGAAGGGATCGAGGAGACCGATTCGATCGAGCATGGAGAGCTCGGGCTGCGTGGGACTCATGGCGGTCGTCGCCGTCTCCGGCGGCGTCGCCCTCTTCGCCTGCCAGGCCCACAAGCGCCTGGCCTCCGATTTGATCAAGAAGTTCGAGTCCGAGATAGGTAAGCAAGCAAGCGCTCTCACACGCATTTCAAAATTCAAATTTTGATCCTTTCCCTGCTCGCGGAGTCTGCATTTTGCCCCCCTTTTCGTCGATGAAAACAAAATCCAATCTTTGGTCAGATCGAGAGAGCAAGAGGGGCAAGAAGAAGGTGAGGTTTGCACCCGACATGGTGGAGCCGTCAGCCAACAACGCGTAGTACCGGAGGCAGTGGGCGCTGGTTCGGCGCCCGGCGGCCGGATTCCGGTAGAGTTCCTGGGATCGCCTTTACTCTTTTCCGAATGTTTTCGTCTTTTTCTTCCTTCTCTTTTATCCTTTCTAGAAAACAAAAAAAAAACAAATATGATTTCTGTAAATAGTTGTTCTTGAAATAAAATGGCTCAAAAGGAAACTGTGTGTTCATAATTTCAAGTTGGTATTTTGATAGAGTAATGTTTTGTCCTCTTTTCTCTCTCTTTTTCATTTATTTGATTTGAATTTAGAAATTGGAATTTTTCAAAAATGTTTTTTTAAATTGTTTTATAAGTGTTTGCATAATAATAACAAGATGCATACTTAGCCCACTGCTCTAGCCTATTTGAAGTTGCAAATTTAGCTATGAAATTAAAATAAAACAAAATTTTAATTTTATCCAAACAATGATGCAATAAAATTAGGTGGATATGACATTGTTTAATCTCGAGAAAAGCAATGATGCAATAAAATTAGGTGGAGCAACTTTGTTAGTGGCAAGTGTAGGGATTTAGCTTTGTTTAATTGATAAATATTGAATCAAATTATGATTAAAAAAGGTATTTATTCATATTTTCATTCTGCACTTTTAGTGATTAATGATGGGATTAGCAATTGGCAAGTGCATGGGACTTGTTTATCTACCATGTTGGAGCATAATAAGTCTAAATAAAGATGGGAATATTTCATTTGATACTTTCATTAATATTATAATATATGGGTGTCAAAAGACTTATAAATTTTTTATATATATTTTAGTTATTAAAAAAAATAAAAACAAGTAGTGAATATTTTTACAAAAACAAGCAGGATGAGAAATTAGGGTTTTTTACTGTTTTATACATATAAAGAATATTTTTTAAAAATTTAGGGTTAAAATAAAAAAAAATAATTAGGATGAGAAATTAGGTACAAACTAAACTGAAACTGGTATTTAAGTTAATTTTTGATGTATTTAAATTGTCTAACAATAATGTATGATGATGAACCATGTACTACATATCGGATCATGCAATTGAAATCTTTGATTTCAAGCAAAGGCGATAAATGTGCGATGATTAAAGCAACACAAACTCATTTATACAAACCATCCAACAACAAGAGATCATCATCATTCACCACTACAACCTTTTGAGCATATGCTTTTGTCACCTCATGCAGAGGATTCTTTCTCCTTATTTATTTATTTATTATTATTATTATTATTATTATTTGCAAATGTCGTGGTGAGTTTGACTCAAATATGGCATGGTTTGATTCTAGTGGATATACTATTGGCGTTATTGATGTGAGATGATGATGTTTGATGGCACATTGCAAAGTTAGAGGTCGTGAATGGGAAAAGTGTAAATCCTTTTATTTAAAAAAAATATTAAAAAGAAAAAGAAATAAAATTATTTATAATTTAAAAATAGTCTATCCAAATTATATTTATATATTTTCATTAATTACATTAAATTTAACGTTAAATAGGTTGCACAATAATTAATGACTTTTTAATGGATAATTTATCCAATTTCAGGGGCCATAGGATGGGGATTTAGGACAAGTATTCCGTTACCGTAGCCCCGTAAACCGTTAACTTTTTTTTTTTTCCATTGCGAGTAAAAAACTATTAACGACAGTATAACGCCGGCATCCGCTTCGGGGAAAGCCCTTCATTTATTTATATATTTCTTTCGAGGCCAAAATCGATAGAAAAGAGTTGGTGTATTCGCTGATCTTGTGCTCTGTTCTCTTTACTCGATCTCTCCACTGAGTTTTGGCCAAAAATCTTCCTTTTGTTCCTTTCTTCGTCGATCGATCCGCTCGCTCGCCGGTTTCGATCCCAAGTCGCCGTTTTGCTTTTGGTCTGGAGGCTCATTTTGGTGGAGATTCGACGTTACCGCGGCGATCGGCGGTTTTCCAGGTGGGATTTGTTGGGTTGTGGGATCTGAAGGTGTCGGATCGGCGTCGGGATGGCGTCGAGGATGATGCGGTGGAGGCCGTGGCCGCCGTTGCTGTCGAAGAAGTTTCAGGTGAAGCTGGTGGTGAAGAGGGTTGAGGGGGTCGGCACTGGGGATGAGGCGGCGACTTTAGGGAGGAAGATTGTTGCGGAGGTGAGGTGGAAGGGGCCGAAGCTGGCCCTAAGCTCGCTCAGGAGGACGGCGAAGCGGAACCGGACGAGGGAGGAAGAGGTGAGTGATGGGGGTATGGTGGAGTGGAATGAGGAATTCGAGACCGTTTGCACCTTGACAGCTCAAAAGGAGAACGCATTCCTTCCCTGGGAGGTTGTTTTTTCCGTGTTCAATGTGAGTCAAAGTCAGTCCTTGAAGCTCTAACTTTCTATTCACCTAGCATCTTTCTACAGTTTGACTCCTAGTTCTGGCCTATTAGTACTATTGTTTGGGTACTATGAACCCTAACAATTTTCCGATTAGATTCATCTTGTTAGCAGTGCTTCTTATTTGCCTGATATTCTTTGGTTCGGTGTATTGTTGTTTCAGAGATGTCTCTTGTGTATAGCTTTTAAAATTCTCTTAAATCTTTCATTTAATCCTGTCAAAGTTCTGATTCGAATTTCTGCAGAAGGATTTTCAATTTTTTTCCTCTTTAGTTGGTAGCCGTTTAATTTCATGTATGTTTAGTCTAGGGCGATCTGACCAACCTGCTGATCCTAAATTTTTCCTAAGTGTGTGTGCGTGAATAATTCTTACTTTTTCCTCCTTCCAATTATTTAGCTGATTCCTTTTATCCTTTCAATTATTTCTGCTGCATGTCTTCCTATTGGCTTCCCTTAATTGAAAATCCATGGTTTCACTCTTTTAATCGTGTTTATCATTTTGTCTGAATGGTTGTTAATTTATGTAACACATTAGTTAGACCAGTAATTCCTATATCAAAACTGATATAGAAACAATGCGGAATGTCTAACTTCTTTTTAAGTAGCTAGAAAATGTACTGAAATAAAGTTGTGATAGTTAATTGCCTAAAAGTCAACAATTATCTGGAGGTGTATAACTGACAGAAGTAGCTGATTAGTTCATGGGATCACAATAGTATAAAAACAACAACAACAAGCCTTGTCATACTCATAAAAGAAGTTGGGATAATTTACGTTACTTCTAGCACAAACCTCAATCGCTTTCATCCTTATCTGAGATAAATATTGGCAGTTATTTTACTCGGCCTTTAAGCAAAACCATTTTTATTATCTTTTTCTTTCCTTGTTTGTATTTGTGAATTTTATGAAAAGGTGCTAAACTGATTTTCCTTCTAGGGTTCAAACCAAAGCATGAAGACCAAGGAGTCTGTGCTTGGTGTGGCGTCACTAAACATAGCAGAACTCACTTCAGTTGAACAAGAGACCGAGCTCTACCTTCCATTGTTACTTCCTGGGGCCACCGAGTCTACTTTATCTCTTCATGTATGTTGCTGAACCTTTTAGATTTTGATTCTTTATGATTTAGATGTAGGTTATCTAGGAGAACACAATCTCTTGACTACAAGTTCTACCTGGGATAGGTAATTTTATTGATTTTTGTTTTACATTTCTTCATGATGAAATCTTGTGAGATAACAGATTGTGTTGAGTATCCTGTTCAAGATTACTCGATAAACAATAATGTTTCTTTCCCATGTTTGTACAACCTTTTTCCTTCTGCTCAGACAACTTCTATCATTCTGTCACATGTGATATAATTTTGAAGTATCTCGGTAGGAGAATTTTTACAGACATCAAGAATGTGATGTATGAATCTGTTCATTTTGCAGCTGGCTCTCAGTATATTGGAACTGAGATCTCCCCAAGATTCTTCTGAGATTGTACTGAATCCACTGACTGATACCTCCTCGCCCCTGTCTGGAGATGCTACCCCTTCTGAGAAAGATGAACTCTCTGCTCTTAAAGCTGGATTAAGAAAGGTGAAAATTTTAACAGAATTTGTATCTACTGGGAAATCTAAAAAGACATGTCCAGATGATGATGGCAGTGAAGGAAAGTGCTCTGCTAGGAGTGATGACGCAGAATATAGTTATCCATTTGATACAGATTCCCTTGATGATTTTGATGAAGAAGCTGGAGAAAACAAAGAGGATACTAGTGCTAGGAAATCATTCAGTTATGGAACATTAGCAGCTGTTAATAATGTTGGCAATGAGATGAAGGTAGATGGAGAATATGAGGATTGGGTCTACTACAATCATCGAAGATCAGATGTTGGTTGTTCTCATGTGGAGGATGGACTGTCATCTATTCCTGAATTTTCTATGTCAAAGAGGAGTATTCTTCCATGGAAAAAGAGGAAATTGAGTTTCAGATCCCCTAAACCGAAGGGGGAGCCATTGCTTAATAAAGCAAATGAGGATGGAGGGGATGACATTGACTATGACCGGCGGATGTTGAGTTCCTCTGATGAATCTCTCTCTGCAAGTGTAAGCTTCACTGACTTTGGAAGTCTGCTTATAAATCATAACTTTTCTTTGCTTTATTGGTTGGATGGTTTGCAAATAATTTGATATTGTCAAGTAACTATTGCTCTCTTGTTTTACCCTCTATGAATTTGTATGTTGTAATTGGATATGATTTCAACTTGGCTAAAAATGTGAGATAGATAATCAAATATTTCGATATAGACTAAATTCTTGTACTTGTTATTATTGTTATTGTTATCAAGACTATTTTGACTGTTGTATAAAAATTTTGTTTATTTTCTTGCAGAGGCACAAAGGAGATGATGGAAGTGCTCTGAACTCATTTTCTGATTTTGGCGATGACCGTTTTGTGATTGGTAACTGGGAATCAAAGGAACTGGTTAGCCGCGATGGCTTGATGAAGCTTGCCACTGATGTTTTCTTTGCATCCATTGACCAGAGGAGCGAGCAAGTTTCTGGTGAGAGTGCATGCACGGTTCTCGTCGCTGTCATTGCTAACTGGTTTCACACAAACCACAACATGATGCCCATTCAATCTCAGTTTGATAGCCTCATCCGAGAAGGCTCTCTTGAGTGGAGAAACCTTTGTGAGAACCATGTTTACCAGGAATGTTTCCCCGACAAGCACTTCGACCTGGAGACAGTTCTTCAAGCTAAGATTAGACCACTTGCTGTTGCTCCAACAAAGTCTTTCATTGGATTCTTTCATCCTAAAGGCACCAACACCGACAGTGGCTTTGAATTTTTAAATGAAGCTATGTCCTTTGACAGCATCTGGGATGAAATCAGTCGAGCTGGATCTGACTGCTCAAGTAATGCAAAGCCTCAGCTATATATCGTAAGCTGGAACGATCACTTTTTCATCCTGACAGTCGAACACGATGCTTATTATATAATCGACACTCTTGGAGAACGGCTGTATGAGGGATGCCAACAAGCTTACATCCTCAAATTTGACCACAATACAACTATTCATTTGGTCTCTAACAACAGCAAGAATGGTAACAGCGAAGCCAATAATACAGACCAGGAAAGGATAAATGTTGTAGTGGAGGGGGAGCTTGTAGGCCGGGGAAAGGAGTCTTGCAAGGAGTACATTAAGAGCTTCCTTGCAGCAATTCCGATTCGCGAACTGCAAGCTGATGTTAAGAAAGGTCGAATGTCATCCACTCTACTGCATCAACGCCTCCAGGTCGAGTTCCACTTCACTGAATCAGCTGGCGAGTTCAGCTCGGATGCTCAATCCGCATCACCAGAGGAGGAGGCTAATTGTAAGGTTTCATGGCCTCTTCGACAAGATGGAGCATTTGCGCCTGCACCAGTACTCGTTATTTAGCATCCATCATGTTTAGAAAATTCTGCAAAAGTGAACTCAAGAGGAGAAGTAGTGCACGGAGAGCCATCGAGCATCTCTTCCTTCGTCCATCTCTCGCTTAGATTTCAACTAACTATAGGCACCTTTGCTGTGAGCAGTGAGTTGAACACACTGGTGTAAAGTTGTGCTCAATCCCTTCATTTCGACTCGGTATTGTAGTAACTATGAAGTTCGATTTTAGTAGCCAATAACTAATGCATTAATGCTAATGAATCGATAAGATCCAAAATATATATTTTATTTTATTTTGTTTTTAAATATTGATCCTAATAATTATCAAAGGGTGCACTTGTAGTTCAATCCAACATGGATTCCGATCTCTATTCGCATAAGTTAATTCCCCCCTCTTTTATATATATATATATATATATATACTTTTGTTTGCAGGGATAAAAACAACAAAATAACAATAAATTATTTGCATAAAGAGGAAGAAGAGATAAACACTGAGTTGCTTTTTATGGTGGCCGCATAAGAATCATACCATGAAGCCCTCATTGATGACACTTCACGGATGTCTCATTTGGATTAGTTTTTGATAAACCATCCTTAACAACTATTTATTCGTAATTAATAATCTAGTAGTTACCCAGGAAGTGCATTTACTCTCTCTGAAGTTAAGTCTTCTAGACTTCACTAATATTGGGATGGTCGATTTTGTTCTATGAATTTTTAATGGGGCGTTAAATAATATATGCTTCATTTAGAAAGTATTTACGTAGACAGTCTTAGGAGTTACAGTATACTTAATTTGTCACTTTGTTTATAAAAAAATTCTATAAATACAGTATAAATACGCTACGATTGAAAATACCGTGAATATATCTGAAAGCCTACCGCACCACTATAGACGTGAGCCATAATTAATAATGCTTTAGTCCTTGGGAAGTGAATCATCTCCCTCTAATTAATGCAAAGCCTGATACTTTCAAAGTAGCCTTGTCCTGTTAGGTGCATTAATTGTGTTAAGGTCATTAACGACTAAGCACACCAATATGTCATTATCTTACTTAGGTAAAGATAAATTTAAAACATAACTTATACACACTCAAAATCTAATTTTTAAAATATTCACTCTATTTGAGATTTAAACTTTGATCATTTTATCACTGCATTAGATACGTGGGAGATGATTAGAAAATAATTAATTTATCTAATGATATATTCCAAAACTAAAATTTCCATGAGGTTTGAAATATTTTATATTCAAAGGCAATGGGCTCATTGAAACACATATATAATTAATTAAATTTTATGTGACAAAAAATGAAAGCATGAAGCTAACTGTTAATAAATAAAAAAATAGCAAATTGTCTAGCCTTTACATACAAAGTAATAATATGATTAGTTTATCCTTACCAAAATTTAGTCAACTTGGTTTAGTTAATTAAAATAAAATGAGTCTGCATAATCAAATAGTAGTCAATTTACACTGTTTCTAATTGAGAAGAAATGTTTTTTTTTACAAAATAAATATTTAAATAATATTTGCAATCCTACTTGTATTTTTTTTATTCATTAACAACTATTAAACAGACAAAAATAAATTAATTTTAGTCAAATAATCTCAACGGTACAAATTAAAAAAATATAATTATAGGGGTTAGTTATAAATAAATGTATTTTAGTCATTCAATTTATTTATTTAATTTACTTTATATGATGCAGGAAACATCTCTCGTCATGTGATAAAATCTGGTCAATAATTCAGCTAAAAAGCAATGTAAAGCAACACTCGGTCAAAGATAACACAAGTGAACTTAAGCTCATCGGATATTTCAACAGATATATTTATCCCTCGACAGACATATACCTCGGTAGGCCTATATCTCGGCAGACATATACTTTGGCAGACTTATATCTCGATGGATATATACTTCGGCATGCCCATATCTTAGCAGACATATCTGTCTCTATACTTCGGCATGTAAGTCATGTTCATATATTACCAGACATGTTTATCTTTATATTTCGGCAAAGATATTCGATCCAACTTTGGGAGTTCCGAATGGTCAACTTCATCCTATATTTCAGAGGAATATCTTAAATTAACAATAATATTTCATCAACCCTCCTTCATATGTATATCTTGGCGATGAAGGTTTTCGTCCGTATGTACTTCCATATACTCTCTGATAACGAGGTAGAGGCTGCCTCACTTACCTTATTAATGAGGTACTGTTTCCATCAATTTATCTTATTACACATTTATAAAGGTATGTCTCTCCTCAAACTACATGGACAACATTAATAATGATATGATCATCATCATTACTTCCTAAATTAATTATACAGTGACCTTGGAATTCTTAGCACAATTATCCTCTATATATATATATATATATTTTCTCCATCTTTTTCATTTTTTTTTCTTCTTCTTATTTGATTTCTCATTGCATCTATTTTTCTCTATTCATTTTTTGACTTGAGCATCAGAGTGGTAATACCGAAATACCCCCGGTGTTCTTCCATTGCTCTTTGTTAATCTCCTTTGCAGGTACCTAACAACCGGCGGCCTCAACGATCTGGGTTTAATCTTTTTCAATGATCTCCTTCTAATTTGAACCAACGACGTTGATATTAATTCTCTGCTAGATCATTATTCTATTACATCATCCTCCTCTTGCTGAGTCATTATCGTCATCTGACTTATCTCTCATATCTCGGGTCTTAGACAACAACATTATACATATTAAACAAATATAAATATCTCCTACTGATTAAACCTCATTTTTAGTCCTACTTAGAATTTGATCATTAAGTCAAGCTCAATGTCATATTTTTGTTTATAATTAAAAAAAAAAGACAAAAAAAAAGGAAAAAGAAAAAAAAAAAGAAGGTGCACTAACTTTTCGTTACTTAGTGGCAAAGAATTAAAAAAGGGAATTATAACAAAAGGCGTGATAAATTTGATATTATTGATTTTTCATAAAAATAAACAAATTCATATAATTTGGTGGGGGAGGAAGATGGAGTTGCTTTCTCTTGTCATTTAATTAGCTCACTAGTTAATTAATATTAAACAAATTACAATGCATTAGCCTAATCCAAGTGGTCTTTAAACAAAGCCAAACACTGCTAAAAATAGAAGGAAAAGGTCATTAAAAATATTAGAAAAAAAAAAGTTGATTAGTGGTGGGTAATCCATGCGATAACCCACCATTAAGTATTAATTAATCCTCAATGGCTTCTTGTTAGGACTCGGAGCGTTGGCTCTTTTATAAATCTTTGGAACCAGCTTCACTTTGACACCTCCCCCGGCTTGTTCCCTCACCTTCTGCTTCGGCTATTGGCTGCCTCCATCTCACTTTTCCGCATGTCTTGGGGGATACCGACGGCGGCTAAACTGGATGGAATATGAATGATTGCTCTCCAATCTCTGCGCCGGGGCGAAAGAGTGCGCTTTCTGTGTCTGTATCGGATTCCTGTGAGTCGTTCTTCCCGCTTCCTCGATTTCTTTGCGCCGTGTTGATATTTGGGGACTGAGAGTGTTTGTTTCGTCGGATTAGCGGGAAAATTTACTCCTTGAGATGTTTTTCTTTCCTTGTATCAGTTTCGTATGAGTTATCATAGAGCTGGAAATTTCAAAGTCTTGTTTTGGGTGTTTGTATCTATCGGTGACAGCTTTAAAGCCTGAAACCGCCTTTTGGGGAAAGCTTCCACTTTCCTTCGTAAAGAAGGGTTTCTGATGCTGGTCTGTCCGGGTTTGGTTATTGCTTCCCTGGTTGATAATGTTCCTTTCGAACTATGTTTCCTTCTCGGTACCAGCGGCTTCTTGTCGTTTGTTTGCTGACCGAATTTCACTTTCAAAGGTTTTAATTCATTGGCTGGGTTTAATTCAAAACTTTGAGCTTCGAACTGCAGGGTGATGGATGACAAGCCTGATAACCGCAATTGGTCCTATCATAGTTGGAATTGTACTTCGCGTTCGTAGAACACAATAGATTTGGGGGGGTTCGGATTACGTTTATTTTGTATTTGGAGTTGTCATAATGCAAACATCACCTTTCTTCAAGGATTATGGAATTGATCAGCAACAGACATCCCATGCTACTTTGGTCCCTTGGTTGGTAAGATCTCAACCTCCCTGTTTAGAACCTCTTAACCTGCTGAAGCCTCTAAATATCAGCCATATCAATTGAGAGGACCAGATTCCTGCTGCACCTGGAAGAATGAATCACTTTGTAGATCCAAGGCAGGGGTCAGGGTTGGGGCTTGAAATCCCACAGAAGGATGACCATAGTGCTCCTAGGTTCTCAGTGTTCCCAGGTATTTTTTGCTGCTACATATCCATTTGGTGTCATAACTTCTCCTCTTTTGAAACCTGCTCAATTGGGGACAACAGTGTAGTAACAGATTTCCCAATTATCCATAGTAATTCATTTATATATATGAAAGACAACTACCTCCTTTATAGTTTTTACTTGGTGAAGTACTGATGAGTAATAACTTTCCATGTTTATATCTCTGAGAGATTTGTTATGTCAAGTAGTAGAGCTGTTGTACAACCTTCTTGCTATTTATTTACTGATGGCCGAGTAATATGATTTTTACTGTATTTTTATCATTTAGATGTCAAGGATTCAGTAAGAGAGCAGAAGACTCGGCAATATCTTGTTCCTTTTTCTTTGCAGTCGTCATTACCAGAAAATCCAAGTCAATTCAAAGAGGGACTTGGTCTATCTATGGTAGGTGTTTTGTTTTTGTCATGCTATAATTCCTTGTGATTAAATATTTGTTTTGAATTTTAGTCGCAATCACAATTCTATTGGCTTTGCTCATCTTCCAATTTTCTGATCTTTGTGCAGGTTTGTCCTACTCATCCTTGTGCTGATCAGCTTTATGGCTTATATTCAACATATGGGGCTCAAACAATGGTTTGTTTCCCATTTACTTTCTTGTTCTAAAGACAACAAGGATTTCATTTTGCTTATTTTCCATGATGAATAACATAAGAACGAATGAATACATAACGTCTTAGTATATTTTGTATATTTAGAATTATTTAGTTGGAAGATTGGTTAACTGATTTCTGACGTGCACAATCTTTTTTTTTGCACTTTGTTTATGAGCTCGAAAACTAAAGTTTCATTGTTTGTTATGAAACCAAACAACATATTGTTATTTATCACTGTCCTTTTGCCTATAAGCAAGAATAAAGTGTTAATTATCTTTGATCTTGTCATTTGGGAACAACCTGTTTGTGTATAGCAAGAACTGAGTTTATCTAGTGGTATTTGGTTCTTGTTAGATATGATAGGCTAGCAATATGTTCAGGATCTTCCATTCATATGATGTATTGGATGCTTATCCTCATGTGTTGAATCTTTCTAGTGATGTTTAAAGAGAAATCTCACAAATGTAAATTTTTTTGGTATTTTGTTCACTTTTCACATGAGTTATTTATTTATTTATTTTTTAAATCTGTTGTTGGGATCCCAACTATTTTTGATACCATTGAATAAGGCTAAAGACTGCTTTAACTACTTACTAGAACTCTGTCCCTTAAATTATGCACTTGTATAATGTTGAATAACCCCACCACAAGTCTACATGGGAGAATCTTTCTCTATCTTGGTAGAACAACATAAATAGACAAATAAAAGATAAAAACATGTAGCATGGTTTTAGCGTAAGCCTACTCACAAGGAGACTGCCCAAGTTTGTATAATATCTGAGCATGTTTACAACTTATTCAAGTGACATCTCAATCCTTCCTAAACTCCTCTCTCAATGCTGACAGAGAAAAGTGAAAAACCTGTGCTTCTCAGGTATCAAAAACACTTTCCAAAATGAAAATCCTGTTCTCTATTACTCTCTTAATCTCCTATAGCTTGCAAAAGTATAGCCACCGTGTCTCCTAAGATTTAGGGTGCATTTGGTTCAAGTTATCATGCATAATCTTGGTTATGTGATTACTAGGTAATCACATAATTAAGGTTATAGGAATGAAACATAACATATGTTGTTTGGTTCAATCCTAAGTAATGCAATAAAAACTTGTTTGTTGAGGTTTTGAAATATAACATAGTTTAGTATTTTACTATATTACCCTTGGTTCAATTGATGGTGGCCATTGGCGGACGGTCGGCAGCGATCGGCCGGCGACAGCTAGCCGGTTGGCCATCACCGCCCGATGATTTTTGGCGGTGGCGGCGGCCAGGCTGGTGGTCGGCGATGGGAGGTTGGTCGGTGACCACGGCCGCATTGCCAATCGATTAGGGTTTTAATTATATTAATAATTTATATATGGTTAGATTGATATTTGATAAATTGATAGGAATATTTTTGTCTCAAATGATAAAATTTGAAGGATAATTTTAGAAAAAAAATATCCATAACCCAGGAATTAAGGAAAACCAAGTTTTTCCAAGGTTTTTGATTCCGGGTTCTATAACCCTTTTGCTGACATGTCGTGACGTGTCTGACATCCATCATGACCCAATAATCCTTCAAATTTTGAATCAAATAAGGTTTTTGTTGAACAATCACCCCAAGCCAAACGCACCCTTAGAACACTCCACTATGAGAAATTTGTAACACTAACTGTTAAAATACAAAGACGTATTGAAAACCATTCCTTATCTTGTTTAGTGCTTCTTAGACACCTAGTCTTTCAACACCTATAGCAGCTTCTTTGACATCAAAAACACTCTTCAAGAAGAAAATTCTCTTCTCTATAAATCCATTAGTCTCCTACAGCCTCCAAGCGTATCCTCGCTTTGTCTCCTAGACTTCAGAGAGCTCTCCAGTACGAAATTTTTAACACTAATACTATGATAGCAAAATCAAATTGAAATCCATCCAAAAATCCTAAAATAGATTTGATTTGGCACTTGGACTATAATTGAATTTGCTGGACTAAATATATGGTTGAATCCAAGTTACAGGGAAAGTCTCACCTTAATAGTAGTCCGTGAGCCTAAGAAAGATATAGTTTGTCAATTGATTGTCAAATAGAGCTCACAACAACCATAGCATTGGATTTCTTACATTTTGTAAAAGCGCACATGTGAAACTATATCTAAATCATTTTATATTAGTTTGTTATGATTCTTTAAACCAAAAAATGTAATATAACCATTAATCATCTTGCTGCAGCATGTTGTTCCTTTGAAGGGATCATTGATGTATTTTCACCTATGGATCTAGTTGTTTGGAATGGTAAAATATTTGTAGCACCAAAATATGCAGTAACCAAAGAAGATTTAGCGCATGAACTCTTTTTGTAAAAGTAAACTGAGGATTGGCACAATTCTCAAACTGCATATGCTTTTAAAGATAAGAATCATGTGGATCTTCTAAATATCCTATATGGAGTTTAAGTTTGATTTACATTTAGATTTCATCCTGAGTTTATGTAGGTTACAGTTCTGTAGTTCAGTTTTTCAGATTCTTTAGGTTAATTGCAGACAACACTTTTAATTTTCAATTAGAATTCTCAAAATCATTGTAATTCATGCATTTCAAGTTTGGCATCATAATTTTGTTGTTTTCATTTTTCAGCATGGTCGTATGCTTTTGCCTGTGGATATGACAATTGAAGGACCAATTTTCGTAAATGCAAAGCAATTCAATGCAATTCTTCGTCGTCGTAGAGCTCGTGCAAAGGTTGAGAAAAAGAACAAATTAACTAAAACTCGTAAGGTATGCCTTTACAATTAGTGTTATACTTTATTGTATGAACATTCAAACAACTAATTCTTACCTAAACTAATTTCAGCGGACCCTGCCATTCTTGTTAAAGTGCTTCAAAGAATGGTGATTCATATTTACAACTGTAAAAGAAGTGAACTTTGTCTAAGTAAATTTTAGCAGAGCAGACCATTCTTATTAGTGCACTGGCTTGATTATTTGAGGCATTGTTTGAAATCTCATACCATACTGTACTGTACGGTTAAAATATATCGTTTCGATGAATCACTAAAATTTGGCACTCCTCCCCTGGCAGGGATAATTTAATCCTTTGTCATTGTGCCAATCACGTCGATGAATGTGTACGTACATTCAATACTCTTTAATATGCTATAAAATGCATCAAGATAAATTGAAATAATCTTTGTTATTTTTATAGCTTTTGTTTGTGCAATTTAATATCAAAACTGTATTATCTCAAATGAAACATAAAGTGCAAAGTTAGGTATGTGTTGTATTCTCTTCTTTTTTATCTTCTTAGTCTTCCTTCTTCCATTCTAATTCTCCACCGACACCATACGTTGAAACACCGGTATGGTACTGAAACAGATTATGAAACTCCAATGCGGCTCAAGATTTTGAACCTTGATATAAGGTAATGTATTGTTCCATGCTAAAGTTTCAACCTCAATTGGAATGGTGCGGTTTTTGTATCATTTCATGTTGACACTCAACAATGTGCTGAGATTAACTCATATGGGTTTCAATCCTTTAATCTTCATCCGCTTAGGTTGTTTGCTTCCAATATAAATCTAGGTAGCAACTTCATTAAAATTTTAGTGGAGCCTATGTCGATCAGTACTATCAAAATTGTAACAATATGTGCTGCATAATGAAATTTACCATTGCCAACACAACACGGATCTAGGTAAATGATTGGTTCAGCCATGTTGACTTGGTACAAATTGGCACTTGCAATCATGATTTTGAGTCCCTTTTATATGTGTTCCCATTACCATCATGTTGTCAATAACTAATAGCAAACTCTGAAATGAGTGGTTTATATGCCCAATAACTTGTTTTATGCTAATTCAGTTGAGTTTCCTGCAGCCATATCTGCATGAATCCCGGCACCTTCATGCAATGCGCCGTGCAAGAGGTTGTGGTGGTCGGTTTTTGAACACAAAAAAAGGCAGTGATCTTGAGGGTGACAATCCCAACCTCAAGGGGAAGGCACCTCCACTTTCTGCAGCTGCTATTATGGCATCTCCAAGTTCTGAAATCCTGCAGTCTGATAGCTTAAACCTCAATTCAGCAAGTGGTGGCTCAAATGTAACAGGATCAGAGGTGAGCAGTGTGTACGTTCAGGAAGATGCCAAACAATATCACATCCATGGGCACCTACGCCCATCCATCTTCCAATCCCTCTCAAACATGATGGATGGAGTGCATGAGGGAAACGATATCATTCATGGCAAGTGGGGTGCAGCAGCTGATGGCTGTTGTGGCCTCCTCAAGGTCTGATGGAAGTAAAATGAAACCCAGGAGGGGCGTTTCAAACTGCAGCATTTGGTCATTCCCCATCCTGGGCTTTGTGCAACCTGATGTCAAGGTTGTTTCAAGGCAATTCATTCTTGGCTTATGAATCCCATTAGGACTCAAGAGAAATCATCTAAAGGGTTAAAAGATTGCTAACCCCCCTTTGCACCTCCTTAAAGTTTGTAGAAACTGATACTCTTGTGGCTGAGCCCGAAATCTGTAGTAGTTAGCACTTCATGGTATGTGCTTTTGGAGTTTTGTTTATTTGCTTGAACTGTGGATGTTGTGTTCTGAAGTTGGCATTGCTGTTTGATTTTATACTGGTTTGTAAAAATCGTTTGAGGTTGTAAAAAAGTTGGTTTGGATATTTCTGTGTTTGAATTTTCTGTTTCTTTCTTCTCTTGCTTCTGCTTCTGTTTCTTTTGAGAAAAAAAAAGTTTGAGAACTCGATGCATCTGAGATATTAATGACCTAGTGCAAGTTGAACTCAGTTCTAATAAGATGAAAAATCTATAATAAGTTTGAGTTGCGATAGATTACAAGTGAAATATTAGTGCTTTGCATTTTTTGACAACACGATTGAAAATAATGTTTTTGACTATCTGATGACTTGTATACGGGAAGCTTTCAGCTAAAAGAGAACATGGACGGTTAAGCTTGATCTCGAGCTTTATAAAGTGTCTCAATTCTAAAACATGTATAAAATGAAGCATATTTGACAAGATTCGAATGCATTGAGACACCATAAAATTATTTTTAACAGTGTGTAGATTTGGACGTGGAATATTTTTTTTTTCCCCTCGAAAATTAATGCCGAAGCCTTCATAGAAATTAAAAGGTATGTAACAGTAATTATAACGAAACAGCAACCGCGAAGAAATTAGAAATTAAAAGAAAAAACGAAAAAATAAATAAATAAATAAAGAAAAAGACCAACACGCGAGAAAGCCAAGGAGGGTTCTCTTCGTGCTTCCTCTCATTTATCTTCGCCCGCTTTAATTTCCCTAATAATAATTCCGCTCCTTCCGATTCGGATTCGCGAGCGAGCGAGAGAGAGAGAGAGAGAGAGAGAGCGATCGGTGGTGGGAATCGAACCGGGGAGAAGAGAAGAGGCGATCCACCTCCTTCCCTACTCCTCTCCATCGTCAAGCTTCTCCGCATCGATCCGGCCACCGCGAGCTTCTCCGAGCGATTAGGGGTCTCCGGCGACGGTGGTCGGGCTGAATTAAAACGCCCTCATCGAGTGGGGGACGGCGATGCATACCGCGCCGGGGATGATACCTGACGGTTGGACCGAGTCGTAGGTCGCGGCTCTGCCGTATCTGCGTCGCTATGGAGATAGATTCCTCGATGGTAACGGACAAGGATCGCGATCCGGAGACAGGAACCAGACAAGACGTCGCGAATGGGACCGCCTCGCCTCCGCTGCCGACGGAGGAGGCGGAGCAGCCGCAGCCGGTCGTGGTGGGGCCGAGGCCCGCGCCGACGTACTCAGTGGTGAATGCGATCATAGAGAGGAAGGAGGACGGACCGACGTCCCGGTGCGGTCACACGCTCACGGCTGTAGCGGGTGTCGGGGAGGAGGGAACACCTGCGTACATAGGTCCGCGGCTTATTCTCTTTGGAGGTGCGACGGCGCTCGAGGGCAATTCTGCGGCCCCACTATCTCCGGCAGCAAGTGCTGGCATTCGTATGCGATACCCTTCATCGTCTTAATCTCTAATTCTTGTTGTGCGGATTGCTAATGCGTTCTTGATACTGAGAAGTCTTGGTTTGTGTTCAAAACAGAGAGAATTATATAGGCTATGTCTCGAATTTCATTGATCTCTTAGAAATGCATCCTAGGTATTCGGATAATTGAAGAAGATGTGGAGGAACTACAATGATTGAATTAAGCTACTTTGAGATGGATGAAAGGTTGAATTGTTTCAAACACTGTTTTTTGCTTCTCCATTGCAGGCCTTGCAGGTGCAACGGCTGATGTTCATTGTTATGACGTGATAACTAACAAATGGACAAGGTATTCTTTAACAGAGTGCTAATTGATATATTCTTTACATCACATGGAATAATCTTTTAACTGATTTCATTTATCTAATACTAAGAACAATCTTTATGAGAGTAACTACTGGGCAGAGTTTTTCAATCAAATTTAAGCAATGTGTTGATATTATTTAGCTTAAGAGCATAATGCAGTTGTGTTTCTCAGGCTGACACCTCTTGGAGAACCCCCTTCACCTAGGGCTGCACATGTTGCAACTGCTGTGGGTACTATGGTGGTAATCCAGGTAAACATGTATATGTATGTTCTAGTGCATTGTGATTTTTTATACACTATACCTTCTTTGTTTATTTAACAATATTAGATTTGTTTTTGGAAAATAAGCTAGTTTTGAAGTAGATATTTCTTTAAACTCTTAGGGCGGGATTGGTCCGAATGGTTTGTCACCAGAGGATCTTCATGTTCTGGACTTGACTCAGCAGCGGCCACGGTGGCATAGGTTATTATCTATTCCAGTAAACAGTCATTTATCTTGTCAACTTTTTGATTAGGTGACATTCTTGAATATAGGGTCGTTGTTCAAGGATCTGGTCCAGGACCACGCTACGGTCATGTGATGGCTCTAGTTGGGCAGAGATTTCTATTGACTATTGGTGGAAATGATGGTAGGAACATTATACTTGTGCATGGAGAAACATGTTTTATCAAATATTACTA
>JBAMHZ010000002.1:733469-744184 GCA_037177395.1 Alpinia galanga | reverse complement strand
TTAAACTTAGTAGTGTATGAAGAATAACCATTGTAGTCCTTAAGTTCATTGTCCATATGGGGCATGTTTCTAAAATCTAAGTCTCGTGGTATGGTGTTTTCTCTCATTAAGCTAATTTAAATATTGAAAAGTAATAATAATTATTAAATAAAATAATGTAATAAATTGAATGAGATGTAGAAAATACGATAAATGGCTAACATGTGATTAGTGTAATTAAATCGACGATATTATTTTCGATGGATGATGACTAAATAGGAAATATTTTATTTGATGGTTGATAACTAAATTAAATATAAAATATATTTTTGATGGATGATGATTACACTAAAAGGAAATATTGTTTTTTTAATGAATAATGCCTAATTAAATTGGAAAAAATTGATGATATTTTGATTTTTATGAATAAGATGTTAATATGCATGAATTTGTGTGAAAGAACTAATTAAATGCAAGCAATTCAAAATTACTAACTAAATAAACCAAATTCAATTTTGGAAATAGGATTTGTATTTATACCTAACTGATGCGAGATTCACTAATGTTGAAGTTACTCGAGTCTTGAACTAGACCAACGAATGGAAATTTTCAATCCGCTCTTTGTTGGATTTGGAAGAGATAACCCTTTGCTTGCAAACTATAAAGGGTAGTCTAGTGCATGAAGCTCCCGGTAATGCAGGATCTCAGGAAAGGATTAGATCACATTAGGTTTATCGAACGCAACTTTACCCTCACAACATAGATCATACTTTTATAAACTAATGCTATTATTAAAATATAATAATACCACTTCCTATCTAATCTTTCTAATCTATTATGCTTCATTGACTACCACTGCAGGTGTCCATGTTTGTTGGATGTTTCCGAAGTTATGAACTATTTGCTTAAGTTCTACAAGCACTTGTTTTATCTTGATTCTTGATTGTCTACCAACTATTAAAGTGGTTTTTATTTAATGTTTTTCTATATCATCTTGTACTTTCCTGTATTTTGTTCATGACACTTCCTACCTAATGCTTTTCTTTTATGGAACTTTTTTTAATCATCTGATGTTTACTTCAATTGCTCATGAGTTTGCTGCCACATTATTTAGCCAATTATGAACTGAGTTAACTACACTCTTGTTAGCAATAGACAGTTCACGCTGCCACATTATTTATCCAATTATGAACTGATTTAGCTACACTCTTGTTAGTATATACAGTTAGGATCCAGTTTTAGTTTTCCAGGTGCAACAACTTGGGGTAATTGTCACGTAACCAGTTATAACTAAAATTAAAATCACATGAATAGCACTACAAAAGGGGAGCCTTGTTGCAATGGTAAAATTGCTGCTGTGCGACCTAGAGATCACGAGTTCGATCCTGAAAATAGCTTCTTGCAAAGTAGAGTAAGACTACGTATAGTAAATCCTTTCCCGGGATCTTGCATTGATGGGAACTTCGTGCACTGGACTACCCTTTCTACACGAGTAACACCACAACAGTTTAGGCTTAATTGCACATAGTTTAGGCATAAATGTGCATGTATTATGAATAGTGATTGTTCTAACTTCATTTATGAGGTACAATTGTTGCCAATTGTTCACAAGTTTGTCAAGTTGATAGCCATTTTGTTCATGTCTTAGGTATGCAACTGCAAGTGCACGTTCAGATGGTCTTCTATTGCTTTGTGGTGGGAGAGATGCAAACGGTGTGGTCAGTCAATGCTTCTGTTAAATCAAATTCCTTATCCATTTTAGTTTGATTTATCAAACTGTGCAGTCCAATCTTGGGAAACTATTTTCAAGCCAAGCCTGATTGTTGTTTATCTGAACAGAAATAAGAATTTTCTTTGTTCTTATTTATTTCTGAAGAGTTATTTTGATCACTGTTCTAGATATAACATGTTATTCCTTCAGCCTCTGTCAAGCGCATATGGTCTTGCAAAACATAGGGATGGTCGTTGGGAATGGGCTATTGCTCCTGGCGTTTCTCCATCTCCAAGATACCAGCATGCTGCTGTGGGTCTTTACTAACTCTCTCACCCTTATTGTGTCTGTTTATGTGCTGGAGTACATTATGTTGATTTAAATTGTCAATAATTTTTGTAGGTTTTTGTCAATGCTAGACTTCATGTCTCTGGAGGAGCTCTTGGTGGTGGACGGATTGTAGAAGACTCTTCAAGCATTGCTGGTATGCTTATACTTTATAGCCACAAAAAGAATGTTGTTTTTTAGGGTAGACCTACACTTGCCTTACTCAATACTTGAACTGGCATAATCCCTTCATGATGTTGCCAAGTAAAAGATAGGTTGATTGCTATTTAACACTTGAAAGTTATGAATTTTTATTTATGCTTAGGCAATATGCTTTTTAGTCTCTTAAGATAATTTGGAAGAAGGTACTGTTTTTTGTATGTTCTCGTTTATAAAGAATGTGGCTTTCAAGTTATACATTTATACTACATTTAAGTTGACAATAGCAATGAAACAATTTTAATTTTTTGGTGCATAAGGACATTGTCTGTTCAGATAAGACCTCCACATTGGCTTGTTAAATACTAACTAGATGTTTGATGATACAGTGTGGTATTTCAATTTTCAAACTTTCACCAAGTTGACTCTGGAAATTTTACAAAGTTAAGCTTTACTGACAATAGGCTTAGCTTTCCTATTATTTGTCATGCTCCAGGGGAATCCTTTTTGATGGTGGGAATGCTCACTCTGCAGCACAATAATTCTATTTAAAATTTAAGGATTATGTCATCGAGATGCTAGACAATGTTTGTAATAATTCCTCATTAATATTTACAGGATACAGAAGCACCACACATACACATAAAACCAAGCAAAAATGATTTTATTATAAACAAAATATCAAAAATATTGTTCAATTATGCATTGAGCTTTAACGCAATAAGGTAAAGTCTCAATAGGTCTCATAAATGCCAAAAAGAAAGTACAGGTAATAAATGACAATAAAGTAATGAAAAGCTCAGAAGTTGCATAGCATTTCAACTATAGAAATAGTGATCTCTTAGAGCAACATATGTGGCAGTATGCCTAATAATCTAACTTAATCCTCGACCACCCACCTCGTACTTATTCGAAGGTGTATTAATAAAGGATGTCTATTGCGCTAGTAGGATAATTTCACAGGAAATGAAAGCAAACAAATAAATAGGTGTAAAGCCAGAAGAGTAAATGCAAAAGTACTATTGCAAGTCTATCACTAATGTATATCTCAATGCACATGCACACTACGTATGATCGTCATAGATTGGCTTGGAACAGTACCAAAACCATATCATGCAAGTTGATGGGTTCTGGATCATGATTAGGATAATCATGTTTCTTTTTTCCTTTTAATCTCTAGCATATGCCCTTTTACATAATCTTCCTAGCAATATAAATTCATTTACAGCATGTGTTTCTGTGGTTTAGTGCTAGACACTGCTGCTGGAGTTTGGTGTGATACCAAGTCTGTTGTTACAAGTCCCAGGAAAGGGAGATATAGTTCTGATGCAGCTGGTGGAGAATCGTCTGTCGTGCTAACAAGGCGTTGTAGACATGCAGCCGCTGCAGTTGCTGATAAAGTTTTCATTTATGGAGGATTACGTGGTGGTAAGAATCGAAACATTCTTTCTGTTTTACAAATTTTACTTTGTTCAACTTGTATCATCTGAAAACAAACTACAATCTCTCTTCACTCTGGTTTTCGGCTATCCTGTTGCCCTTGTTATTGTTCCGGTGAATTCTTTACACTTAAATGCTGTGATCTTGAATTGTTTGATTTCATTTCTGGCTTCCAAGATTTGCATGGGTCAGATTAGTCCAGTTGAGAATGCTTTAACTAATGCTTTCAGAGATATTCTACTCATGGATTTCAAAGACCATGTTGTACTGTATACTAGCAAAATTTACTAACAAAAAATCATTCTTATTATTGCTCTACAAATCATAAATTTGAAGTGTCAGTGTTTTGTGCTCTGATGCATATCAGATGTCACTCCAGAGAGTCTGACACCTGCTGTTTACCTCTTTTTATCTAGTATCATGTTAGTCGCGACTCACATTTGTTATCACATCTTTTAGAACTTCTTGAAAAAGTTGCTCATCTTGTTAATGCTATCCACTCCTGGGATCACACTAGGGATATATGTGTGATTGTTCTGTTTTGAGTTCAATACTTGTAGGACATGTTGGCTAGTTATTATCTAAATTAATATTTTCTTGGAATAAAAAGGTGGATACAGCTGATCTTTCTGATACCAAACATATATTATTGATTGCTGGCCTAAATTGCAGTTGAATTTCTGAAGTTAAGATTAAAATTCCATATTTAAGAATGTCGCTGACACCAATTGGATCTTATGAGGCTTAATGGCTACACAATATTGTTATAAACTGAAATCATTTGTTGGCATTATTAAAAGTTCTTCAAAATATGCAAGAAATACTCCAATAAGAAGGCCAAAGAAAGGAGAGTGAGTCATGTGTTAATTTAGCAACTTTATGTAAGATCTCTGTTTCCAAAAACAACTTCTCTTTATACATGTTGAAAACCAAATTGTATATTGCAACATGGGCGCAACATTTTTCAATAGTCATGCCACTGCTGAAGTGTGGTGTCCATAGGCGAGTTTAGAGAGAGAAGAAAACACTACTCATTTAGCTTTTAAGCTTTAATAGTTGACTGCCTTTTATTGGGCCCTACCTCTTTTGCATCATAAATCTCAGAGAGAGAGAGAGAGGCCAAAGGAAAGAAATGTATTTGGATAATTCTTTGATCGAAGTTTGGCATCTACACAGAGAGGGCACAGCTACCCTTTACTTTTCTTCTTGAGATGCCAATTTGTTTCGAATTGTCTGTCATAAGCAAAAACTCTGTATCTCTAGTGAGTTGTGCATGCCCATGCACACTATTTCTGGGTTCTTAAACTCTTCGTTTATCATGCATATTTAGATGTCTCACTTTGATTTTCATGCTGGTAATATATACACATTACACATCTTTTTCGCTTTTGTTTTAGCTAAATATACTTTTTTATGCAGGGATGCTTCTTGATGACCTACTTGTTGCGGAAGATTTAGCTGCTGCTGAAACAAGTGCTGCTTCTCACGTTGCTTCTTCAGCTGCCACTGCAAATGTACAAATAGGAGGATCACCAGGAAGATACATGTTCTCTGATGAAAGATCAAGGCAAACTATTCCTGAAGAAGTTCCTGATGGTGCAGCGGCGATGGCTCCTTCACTGGCTCCTCCTGTCAATGGGGATATGTACACCAACATGAGCACCGACAACAGCATGCTTCAAGGACCAAGGTGGTATTTAGATTTGGATTAGCATTTTCTGTGCTTCTTTATTGGTGATATTCTAAGATTTGGATATACAATCTGCTGATTGCTGATGTGTTTGTGATATTCCGATGGGTTTCCTGGGATTCATTTTTAAACATGCTTATGAAGTATTTGGGTTCTGTAGATTGAACAAAGGCGTTGAATATTTAGTGGAAGCATCAGCAGCAGAGGCTGAGGCAATTAGTGCTGCTTTAGCTGCTGCCAAGGCACGACGAATTAATGGAGAGCAATTACCTGATCAAGCGTATGGTTCAGAGTCTACTCCACGTGGAAAACAAATCCCAAGTCTCATATCAGATCCTTCACTTTCCAATGGTACATCTTCAGTTGGGGTTCGATTACATCATAGAGCGGTCAGTATTCTGTGACACCAAGTTATGCCCCTCTGAGTCTTAACCAACTCTTCACAGTTATTGAAGTTTATCATATGGTTGGAAGATAATTATTAGACAATGCTCCTTTGGCAGGTGGTTGTAGCAGCCGAGACAGGAGGTGCTTTGGGTGGTATGGTCAGGCAGCTCTCAATTGATCAGTTTGAAAATGAAGGCAGAAGGGTCAGCTATGGCACACCAGAGAATGCAACTGCAGCTAGGAAACTATTAGACCGTCAAATGTCTATTAATAGTATACCCAAAAAGGTAACTAGAAACTTGCTACTGCCAGGAAGAGGGATAATGCTTTTGTCCTCTTGCTGTGTTCATAGAGGCGTTACCTTTGCTTTTGCTTAGATGTCTATTGACCAACCAGTTTTAAGGGTTATTCAATCTTGATCCTTTTTACGCATATCTAGTTAACTTGGCAATTAAATCAAGAATATTTATTTTCTATTTTGATACTCTCAGTTTTGATTCATGATTTTAAATAAGTATATAATGACTGATTCAATGTCTTGTTGATCATGCGTGTAAAATGAATCTTTGATTGATGATAGCCTCGTGTTCAATTTACAGGTTGTTACTCATCTTCTGAAACCACGTGGTTGGAAACCCCCTGTATGCAGGCAATTCTTCTTAGATTGTAATGAGATCTCTGAGCTTTGTGACAGTGCTGAAAGAATATTCACTAGTGAGCCAACTGTTCTACAAATTAAAGCTCCTGTCAAAATCTTTGGTGATTTACATGGTCAGTTTGGGGATCTCATGCGCTTGTTTGATGAGTATGGTGCTCCTTCAACAGCAGGGGACATTTCGTAAGAGTTTCCAACTTTCAGTAATTTTATCAAGCATGACTACATTTCTACCATGTTTCCTCCATGATTTCCGCCATGTTTTCTTCATGATTCAGTTAGCACAGCATACTTTTCTACATCCTTTCCTTACCCTCTTAACACCAGATATTTATACCCTAAACTTAAGTTTGCTTTGACCTATTGCTTATATCGCAGTGTGAAAACAGCTGCTGACTACAAGTTTTTGCCAGATGATAGCGTGCACCTTTTTTTTTTATCTGTATTATTTTGGTTTGCCCTTGTACTCTATGACTTAGATATTCAGACCCTAGGTTTAAGTTTGCTTTGGCCTATTTGCATATATTGCAGTGGGAAAATAGATGCTGATACACAGTTTTGGCTACACACTTGGCTGCATATTTTTTTTTTTTTTAAATCTGTGGTGTTTAATTTTTATTCATATTTTCATTTATCTGCTTGTGACACTGTCTTATGTTTTTTCCACTTTCAGTTATATTGATTATCTCTTTTTGGGTGATTACGTTGATCGTGGCCAACATAGCCTGGAAACTATTACTCTTCTCCTTGCATTGAAGGTATTACTTTCCACTCAAGCTTGTGCATGTGATCAGTCTTATCCAAGCAAATATTTTTATGAAAATATTTAGCATCAAAGAATTCTTGAAGGTATTACTTTGCACTCTTCTTGTACATGTTTATGTTTGCAAACATGTTGTACATTAAACTTTTCAAAATTTTCTGAATCAATGTTACAGATTGAATATCCACATAATATACATTTAATTCGGGGAAACCATGAGGCAACAGACATTAATGCTTTATTTGGCTTTCGTACTGAGTGCATCGAACGAATGGTACCAATTTCCATTTGCTGTCATTATTTAGTTTATCAAGAAAAAATTGTGTTCCATATCATTTTTTGTTGTTTGGTAACAGGGAGAACGAGATGGAATCTGGGCATGGCATCGTTTTAACAGATTGTTTAATTGGTTGCCTTTAGCTGCTTTAATTGAGAAGAAAATTATCTGCATGCACGGTGGCATTGGCCGTTCCATAAATCATGTAGAGCAGATTGAAAACCTTCAACGACCTATCACAATGGAAACTGGCGCAATAGTTCTTATGGATCTGCTATGGTCATACAAATAAATAACTAAAGAGCAATGCCTTCTCTTGATATATTTATTTCAGTGAATAACTATTTCTATTTCTTATTCATGCAGGTCTGATCCAACAGAGAACGACAGTGTTGAGGGGTTAAGACCAAATGCCAGGGGGCCTGGCTTGGTTACTTTTGGGGTGAGTGATTATATGTTTGGCTTGGACCATTTTCTACTCAATTCCTGTACAATTGTTTCAAACTTTTGTTCTTTTGATGTGACAGCCTGACCGAGTTATTGAGTTCTGCAATAATAATGACCTCCAGTTGATAGTAAGGGCACATGAGTGTGTCATGGATGGTTTTGAACGGTTTGCCCAGGGTCATTTAATCACTCTTTTCTCTGCAACTAACTATTGTGGTGAGGATCCATGGTTTTTCTCAGTCTATTGCTTGCCTATTCATTCCTGTAATTTTCTTTCAATCCATATATCCAGGAACAGCAAATAACGCCGGGGCAATTTTGGTATTGGGACGAGATCTTGTGGTTGTCCCAAAGTTAATTCATCCCTTACCTCCTGCCTTCAATTCACCTGAAACATCACCGGAGCGTCATATTGAGGATACGTGGATGCAAGTATTGCTATGTTAACACTTCTGATGTTTGCACTTTAATGTTGTGTCTACCTGCATTCTTTATGTACTCGGAAATAACATTGTTTGTCTCCTCAGGAAATTAATGCCAACAGACCACCCACGCCTACCCGAGGCCGATCTCAAGTGGCAAACGATCGAGGTTCTCTAGCCTGGATATAGTAATCATCCCAAATACAGTATACTAATTCCCTTCACGTGAACTGAGGTTCCCGGTGGTTCAGCTCCGGACCTACCCTTTTGAACAAGAAGCTGGGTTTATAAACTGGCCATCGAAATTTGTAAGATATTTCAACATGTAAAGTTGATTGATAGTTGCTCACCGATGTGTCTGGAGTCATCACCATGTAACTTAACATGTGAATTGGTCAGTTTACTGCACCAGGAAGTGGTCGGAAGTTGCCCCACTTGACACAGGCTTCACCACTGTATATTCTGCTGCTGGATAGGTGACTTTATATATTGTGTCACCAATTTTAAGTCGTCAATACTGTTTCTGTGGTAGTTATTCTTTCCTGGTCAAGACAAACCGAGATTGACAATTACTATGAGCCATGTATAATCACAGTCTTGCCCCTTAATGCACTTCCGTTGCTGTAATTTCTTTGGTGATTTTGTGTACAAGATAAAGTTTTGAGCGTAACGTGTAATTGATAAGGATGTGTGTTGGTTTGCCATAATATGGATTTGATTGAATTTTTTTTCACGTTTCCCTATTTTTCTGTGGATTTTGTTGCTGTTGTTATTGTTACTGTCACTATGAAGGGTACACAAGGTAGATTTGATTATGGTAATTGTGGAAGAGCTTCTGGTAATTGAAGGGTACACTAGGAAGATTTTTATTATTTTCTTAATCTGTGTTGAGAAGAGTTTAAGAAGATCGGTAGAACTTTTAGATGCGGATACTTAATTGTCCAAATCTGTTTTAAAATTTTGCATTTTTATCACATGGACTCAGGAATTTGATTATACATCATTAGTGATGCAGCTTTATATCGACAAGAGATATGTACAGGCAGTCATGAATGATTAGAATGTGATCATATTAAATTCCATTATCTCCCTGGGTAGAAGCTTAAGTGGACATAATCTAGTAGGGGCAGCTGAGGGGTCATTAATATGGTAGTTTTATATATATTTTTAAAATGGACATAATCTAGTAATATTATTTGTTTGTTGATGTTCTATTATTAACGTACAATATGCCTTTTGTTTCTCATAACATGTTTAGCATAATTTACCACGTGGCACAATACAAGTCCATCGAGGGATTTGGCAAGGAAGTTGATTTCTGTATTCTAGACGCATCTTTGTTGCCTTTCATAGAGTCAGTTCGAGTGGCAATGTAGCACATCTATCTTATTTGTTCCATCGTATCGGTAACAGGTGCTTACCTGAGCAAGATCATCGATGCTAACCATTGGCGTCGAAGCTGATCCAACCCCAATAAAAAACTAGCTTTTGAATGCGTGTCCAGATGCTCTGATAATTTCACTTCATTGCAGAAAGTGATCCTCCAATTCTGCTTTTACATTGAAATTAATTAAAGAAAATTATTTCATATCCCTATATTGTTACAATAAATATATTTTTCCTTTCCTCGTATGCACAGTTTGATTTATAGAACTAATTCAAAGAAATATCATACTAAAAAAAGTCACATCACATAACACTATTTTTGGCGCCCTACTATCTGCGTGCATTTTGGCGAGCAGAAGGAAAAAGTTGGCAGAGGATCCTCTGCAAGACGTATCATCTCTCTAAATTGTCCATCAGGCATTACGACCCTTCATTTATTCCATTCCAAATATCTGCCGTCCATGTGTTGGACACCGAAGTTACCTCAAAAATCGTCGATCGATGAACGAGAGGGCAAAACAATTACATTGCAACAAGAGTAATTCTTAATGTCTTGGACAGGATGAAACAGACAGGAACGTCTATATATAACGAGGCCGAGCATCTCCACTGATTCGCCTAGTCTCTTCTTTTGGGAGAGGAGGCGAGCGCGTTCTTGCCTCCCTTCCGATCTGTTCCTCTGACCTCTCTCCTACTTCCGCATCTGATATTCGATCATTCTGAAGCTATGGAGATGGATCATGGTCGCTTATGTTCGAGGAGATATATGGTTATCAGCATTTGATCTTCATTTTCAGCATCTTAATTTTCTTCAATTCCTTCACCCATTGGTGGAACCTTTTTTTATGCCATTTTTTTTTGTAAGTATCTTAACCACTCAAAACTTTCTTTAATTCTTCTCCTTGCAAAAGTCCTCGTATGGGTTGAAACTGACTTTTCATAATTTGTTACACTTATGGAATAAAGTAATCGAACTTCAAACAAGCTTGTACTTGCAATGTGACATAAATTAGTCATTTTAATTTATGTTGATGAGCTCATTCTTGAAGGAAATGGTCCAACTTTTATTTCT
>JBAMHZ010000002.1:709242-731592 GCA_037177395.1 Alpinia galanga | reverse complement strand
AATTAGTCAAATGCAAACATGCAAAAGCAATATTCGGTGAAAATGCCTTCATAATATGACAGGAATAATGCAAAGCTAACTACATATCACAGCTTGGATATCTATTCCATCTGCCAACTATCTACCTAGACATCAAATTTCACTATTTTTTTCATTGAACGATTAGGGCTTCTAAAACAATAGAAAATAACAGTAGGCCTTTTATCTACTTATGCACAAAACTTGGGATGTCATATCACAGTTCAAACATGTGCTCCAAACTCCAAGCTATGTATCATCATCTAAAACACTAATAACTAAATAGTCATAGCCTGGAATTTGTAACGGTTTAGCAAAGAAATTAGTCCCAAACGTGGACATATTTGATAGTTGTCTAGAATAACAACAAAGGTTGTCTAGAAATTATACACCATAATTGTGCAAATAATACTAAGCACACCTCAACAAGAAGTGCAACAACAAGAGCAGAAATGCAAGGTATCTCTTTAGAAAGTTGAAATATAACACGAATGACCGTACATACCTGAAGATCTTTTAACTGTGGCCAGCAAAATGAAGCAACACATAAAATCTCATAAAGCACAAAGATAATCAAGGGCAACAAAAATTCTTAGAAAATTGCAATCAACTATTAACCTGAATAAGGAGTGAAGCAACATGTGCTTCAACTGCAAGAATTATGCTTAAATCTCCACCCTATCGGAAATCTATATCCATTATAATTTGACTTTTGTTTGGACTTTGAACTCGGATACCTTTGCAAAAGATAAATACATCAACTACAGTACACAACTTAATTTGTGCAGGTTGCAAAAGATAAATACATTATAATTTGTGCAGGATTATGTTATTTTAGAAGTATCCTTTTTCTGAATAAAAAATCAGATGAAAAAGAATCATAAAGAAAACATCAAGCTTTCAGGTTGGAAACTAGAAATCAATTAAAATAGACTCATATAGGCATAAGTTTTAATTCGCTGTGGATAAGTAAATTAAGCCATGAAGCTTAATGAAAAGAATTAGAAAAGTACAATTCATTAAATCAGTTTGTTTTAAAGAAAATGAGAAGAAAACAGTCATATATACCTCCTATTTTGGGACAACTAATCATATTTCACTGTGAAAACAAACTTCATAGATGGTAAAATTAATTCACAAACTATTAGTGCGAGCAAACAGTATGTTAACAGTAAGAGTTATGTTTTAATCAACAGGACAATAGCACAACAGGACAATAGCACAGCGTAACAACATTGTTCTAACAATTAAGGAAACATATAGAAAATTATTAGAAATATAGACTTCATTGCACAATGGAACTACATTGTTTAACAATTAAAGAAGCATATATAAAGTTATTAGATTATCTAGATATTTAAAATTGAAACCTAAACAAACCTTCAATTTTAGGAGGCACTGTCCCAAGAGATAGCTTGCTAAACTTAAGTGAAGTTATTCCTGCAGGACGATAATCATCCAGTAACGGTTCAACTGTTTCCCTAATTACCAGTGTTGCCGCCTAAGACCATGTAAAACCTATAAGTTAGCACCCAAGTAGAATTTGACCGATTCAAATTCAAACACAAGCAACCAAAAAACAAAAAAATACACTATTGGATAAAAATAAAATAACTCAAAAAATATAAAAAACAATAAATAAACAAAAAATCTGTGGTAATAAATTAGCAGCTTCTGTTCACAGTCAATTACAAAAGGAAACATGAAATTACATTTTTAGATTCAGGCCGCAGTCATATATGTATTCTACTTGTCAAAAAAATTCATGCCTAGAGCAAGGATAGACTATGGATTTTTAGTGTATGTGATTTTTTCTGCATCTTACTCTTCATTAATTGAATGATATTTTGGAGAATATAAATTCGGTTTCATTTCAGTCCACCCTCAATTTCTCCTCTATGTAAATGATATTTCCCGCTTCTTTCGTGCTCCAGCCAAAGAACTGGTCATATGTCCATTGTCCTAGTTGAAATTAGATGGATAACCATTTATCCCAAAGCTCAAGCCATTAGAAAATTGATCAATTTTATATTTATATATCGGACCATCAAACTTGTCCCCATAAGATTAATGAGCATGCAACATCCCAACTTCACCACATCCTCACACCCATCATGACTCTTAGGTACAAGTTTTTTTTTATATAAAAAAAGAAAATTAAGATAAATAAGATTTAAATCCAAACTTCCACTTCGGTACCTTGTTGAAATTAATTGGCCAACCACTTATCCCAAAAGCTTGAGCTTCTAGGAAAGAGATAAATTTTATATTTATATCTTAAACCACCGCACCTGTCCATGTAGAACTAATAGGCGTGGAACATCCTAGCTTCAACAATCTTTATTAAAGAGATAACATAAGTGTGTTACAACATAACTTTACCTAATCCCCTTCCATATATCGGATAAGCTGATGCAGTTAAACTATTGCCTCATGCTACAACTGGTCAACAATCTTGATTAAAGAGAAGAGTAACAATCATTCAGATATTCAAGTGTTACAACATAATTTTAATGGAGAAAATGTAAAAATAGAGGTAGAGCTCTAAACAAAGAAAAAATAAATCACTAAGCTTACATCTGCGATATAAGGCCACAATTTACCCAACATCTTGTTTATCCATTTCACCTGAAAGGAAAAAAAGAAACATAAATTAAGTTTATTGAAGGTAGTCGTGTAAAACTGATCCAAGTAAAATGGAACAATCAAAAGCATATACTGCAGAAAGAAAAACATTATCATATTACCTAGAATGCCTCAAGGCAAAAAAAAAAATTATTTTATATCATTGAAAGTGAAAAAACAATTAGGAGCAGAAAACTACAAAAGGTCTAATTTTGCAACTAGAACTGACAAGGGCAGGTAGTGATTTTTTGGATAGGGAGTTTGCATAAGGTGCAACTCCTAGCAAGATTATAGGATGCAAGGAGTGAGAATGAATCAAAATACACACCAAAGAATAACTAGGTCATGGGTGTAAAATGCCTTAAGTGGATTAAGTATATACCCCAACAAAAAGTCTTTTGGTGGAATTGGTTGTGTTCTCTATAAGAAATCCATAATTAAGAGTGCTTGGTCACAAGCAACCTGAGATTGCTAACCAATATGGAAGCTCCTTACCTTGTGGTAAAATTTCACCATGGAACAAAAGTGTGGTGCTAATAGTACCAATGTCAGTTGAAGCGAAAACACCTTAGTTGTGTTTGGTGTTGACTGTTGAGTATATTGTGCATATATATTGGCATCAAAAGTTCACCCTTCTATAATAGGTGTATAGTTCGAGGATGAATCAAGCAAAAGAAGAAGTTGTTGTGCATGTCGCAACCTAGTCAGACGAAGAAAAGGAGTGATTGTTGAGTAGAAATCTTGGATGAGATGCAACTCTTGGCATGCTTCTAGAAGGTAGGGGTAGGAATATACCAAAATACAGATTGAAGCAAGTGTAACTAGGTCATGAGTATAAAATAGCTTGAGTGGATTAAGTAAATAGTCTACACAATGAGAAGTGTCTTTAAGTGGAATTGGCCTAATCTCCATAAACACTCTACAATTAAGCATACTTGGAATGTAGTATATCAAATGGGTGGTCATTCGGTAAGCTCCCCACCAAAGCACCATGCAACATAACCGTGATATCGATCGTATAAAATATTGATTAAAGCGGATAGTACTTCAATGTTGTTTAGTATATAGTATGTTACACAGTGGCATTAGATTGAAATTCCTCTAGTAAACATGTGGTTTGAGGACAAGCTAAGTAGAAGTTGGTGGGAGTCATTGTCGTGATAAAGAGCTTGGACAAGCCACAACTCTTGGTAGGCTTTTCGAACATTAGGTGTAAGAACACACCAAAATACACACCAAAGCAGAAGCAGTGTGGCTAAGATTTAGGTGTAGAATGTCTTTAAGCAAATTAAGTATATACTCTACACAACAAGACACCTTTGGAGG
Source organism: Alpinia galanga (assembly GCA_037177395.1). NCBI lineage: Eukaryota > Viridiplantae > Streptophyta > Magnoliopsida > Zingiberales > Zingiberaceae > Alpinia > Alpinia galanga. The sequence continues at coordinate 727,623 of JBAMHZ010000002.1, read as the reverse complement.
AATTGATAGGTTTTTTCATAAGAACTCCATTGTTAAGCGTGATCAATGGAGCAATCTGAGATGGGTGGCTATTCGCGAAGCTCTTTATCTTAGAATCCAATGCAAATTCTACCATGGGACAAAGTCGTGACACTTAAAGTATGGATACCAGTTAAAGCAGACAATACCTCAATGTTATTAGCTATATTAAATCTTACACCTAGCAAAGGAAACAAGGATGGAAGGCTCCAAATGGCAGTGACAAAATAATCTGGTAGTTTGCTCAGCTACAGATGAGTTGTAGTCGCAGCATCAATCAGCACAACTTCATCCTTAGATCTAAGAGGCTGAAATGATTATTTATACTTATATTCATGTTATATTATCTATGTTAAATAGCATTCCACCTCAACAACAATAATATCTAATAAGCCATGATATGCATCATGTCAATATTCCAAGGATATCCATCCAGGATCATCATTTTAACATTTCAGGTGTATAGCTATAGAAAAATCTGAATAAAGACAATTATTTTGCTGCAATAACCTGTTCATATGCAGGAAATGAAACCCATTCAGGATAATTATCACCACAAAGTTTCTTCAGGTCTTCCCTTGTTAGAGACCCAAGAAGTTTTATGTCGGCAGCCTGTAGGAAAGTGAATGTGGGCAACAGAAAAAAAATATTAATCCAAAAAATGAATTTCATGATGCTGCAATTACTAGCTAACCTAAACATGAATATCAAATCAATTTCTACTGTGAAATAAAGACTTGACAACAAGCAGGCTAAACCATAAAGCCACAATGATAAGCAAACTCTTGACTTGATTGTTTCTAGCTTGACTCTTGTTGAAACTAAATTTGATGGACTCAGCGACCAACTACTAAAATCATTTGATTCCAATACAATGTTTTTCTAGAATTTCCAACTTGTCATGAAACAATTAATTCTCGCAGCAGTTTGCATATAAAAATATTAGAAAAATGCATATCGCATAGTTTTCAAGCATCTGTATCACATTCCCATTAATTCATAACGAATTTTATAAAACTCTGTTGGGATACAAATGCTAAATTAACCAGAGACAGCAAGAAAAATAAAAATTTCATGTTGTTGAAGGATGATACTAAAACATTCTTCTCAATCACTCAGAAAGATTTGTACAACACCAAATATAAAATCTATACAAGCACTCAAATAACTAAATAAACCTATATGATACCTCCTAATAACTCAGGTTTAGGAGGCATAATCAGAAACCATAAAAGTAAATTTATAACAGGTTTTATGGATGTCACGGAGCCAACAATAATAGTAGATCAGAAACCGGGGCAATAAAAAGAGGACTGGTGGCTTAGAGAGAAGCATAAGAAGTCTATGGGTTGAGTCTAACTGCCAGGAGGCAATAAACATTATTTCAAATAGAACACTCTGTCCTCTCTCTGAGGAGAACAAGGCAAGCATTGACCAATGGTTGAGCAGGGAATGGCAGGTAACTCTCTCACTTTTCCCAAGAACTTCCAACAAGTATGTGGAAGGACTGTCCAAAGACGCATTCAGACTGGGATATAGATATTGATTTTGAATGCGGGACCATAATCCATCTGTAGATGGCTTCTGGAAGAGAAGCTAATAACATTTGGCATTTTATAATTTGATTTAGTGGCTAACAAATTTTAACTTCAGACTTATCAACCCGTTCTTGACCAAAAAAAAAAAAAAGACTGAATAACCTTAAAAAATAACGATCAAAGCAAATCCAACTTAAATGCCATCGTAATTATAGTTGCTTATTGGTTGGATAGTTGCCAAAAAAAAAAAATCAATCCTAAATTGACATCCAAAGCTGAGCTAATCAAACTTATTTAACAAGCTTTTGAAGATACAAATTGAATACAAAGGAAGATAAAAGTGAATGGGGCAATGCCATTCATGCTAATGATCTCTAGCACGTAGATCAATCAAAAAGGAAGAACTAGTGTAAGATGTCATCAGGCTCAAATCATAAGGGGTCGGACGATACCTACCAATTAGTTAACTCCCTGCTCATCTACAGCGACAAAAAGGTCAGACCCACGACTTAATACTAGTAATTTCTGTGTCACTTGAGAGAGACAGAAGACTTATGAGCCATTTATGTCAATCAAAAGAACCAAATTTGCGTCGCAATTCCAGATCCACAAATACACTACACTAAAAACATCCACACAAAAAAGGGCAACAAAGTATTGAAACTACCCAAGATCCCCGGGTGAAAAAAAGAATTCCCCCCAAAAAAAAAGATGAAAGAAAAAAACAAAATTCGCACCTTGGTGACGCGCTTAGAGCTGCGACGCCTCATCATGCTTGCCCACCCAGCCATCAGCGCGATCCCGACAATCGCCCCCATTACCAACCCAGAGACCAGCCCCATACCCGCCTTCCGCCTCTCCTCTCACGAATTCCAGCAAAACCACCTCGCCAATCGAAGGGATTGGGAGCTCCTGCGAGATCCGATCCTTCGCCGACAAGAAACCTAATGAAACCGGAGCGTTACGGAAGGAAGAAAGCGAAGGGAGAGTAGCAGAGAAGTTGACTAGTCGAGTGAGTTGTCGGCGTTATGTGATGGAAAGGAAACAGAGTAACAATGGATGGCGTTGCTTTGAAGAAGCGGGAAGACAGGATAATAAATGGGACCCCAATATCATTTATGTGTAATTATTAATTTATTATCCAGATAAATGGCATTTTAAATGACATTTAATAATTAAAAGAGCGAATTAACAGAGGGACGGGTCAAAAATATGGGTAACGTTCGAAAGCTTAAAAATCAATCAATTAATTGGACTTCCAATCAAATGCTGACTCGTCAGCTGGGGCCCAATAAGTTCAGATGATTGGTGCAGACTCGCTTGCGATTCGCGCTTCGTCGTCCTGATCCTCAACGTGTGGCCGGAGACGATCGAAACCTGATCCAGAAAAGGGCCACCGCGGCGGCCGACGGCAGTCGATCGCCACCCTCGCTCGCAATGGCTTTGGCGCGGCCAATCGTTGCCACCCTCTGCCCTTCCTTCCTCACCTCCCCATCCTCCCACCCCCGGCTCACCTTCCCACATAACCCCCCGGCGATTAGCCACCGTCCCGCCTCGTACCCCCGCATTCGAGCCATCGACCTGGACCAGGACACGGTAATGCTCCTGTTCTCCTTTTCCGTTTTGTCTCCCAAATGCGGGGCCCTAGGGATGGACGGTCGTAATGCGTTTGTTCTATACTTCAGCTCGTCGCGATCTCCGTGGGGATTGTGAGTGTTGCGGTGGGGATTGGTATACCCGTGTTCTACGAGACTCAGATTGATAATTCTGTAAGTTTTGTTGTGGATATTCAATTGGGCTCGGATGCTGTGATGGTGAAGATTTTTGTTGGATTTGCAGGCTAAGCGGGAAAATTCCCAGCCTTGTTTTCCTTGCAATGGATCCGGGGCTCGTAAGTACTGAACAACATCTTCCACAATTTCTTTCATTGTAATCGTAATTTTTGGCTTGGTGTAGTGGTAAGTGATCTAGATTGCCTCGGGACTCGAATCCCGATCATACACCTTGTGGTCATGATCAAGAAAAAATTGAAGTTTTTGGCTGGATATATGCAGTTGATTATCTGATTTTTCTGGTTCAATTTATGCTCTTTGATTCATCTTATGGTTTTGGAGTAACAATAAGTCAATTTTGTTTTTTGCTCTTCTTTTTTTCACGTTCAAGATTGAAGAATAAGAAGTTCCATATGCATTGATGTGGTAAGGCCACCATCATGCGTCATTCATGCATTTCCACTTACAAGAAAAATGCTCGATTGACTAATGTACATGAAATTTTGCTAAGGCCCCAGTGAAATATGGGATCCTATAAATGGAGCTTCTCTATTCTCAAGCACTGGAGTTTGAACGGAAACTAAGAAATAATGCCTAACCTATATTCACTAAGAAGACATAAATGTCATGTAAAGTCTATTCTCTACCACTTAGACTGAGGTTCTGGGCCAATTGGTGTTTATGGTTCACAAGGATTTTGCATCGATGACAAATTTCTTTGAAGAATAGGAAATCTTGTAAGGCCTCAGTGAAGACTAGGATCCTGTGAATAGGAAAGTTGAAAATTTTCAAAACAGTTATGTTTTGAAGAATTGGAAATTTTTAAAAATTCCAAATGCATCCTGCAGTTTTATTCATCACAAAATGCTCAGACTGTAATAATATTGATGAAGTTTTGAAGGCCCTGGAGAAGACTATGATCCTATAAATAGAGCTTCTCTGTTACAAAGGCTTTTCTGAAAGGAAAACTACAGATAGAAATTGCTAAAGTAGGTTTATTAAGTATAAATAAAAAGGCATTGCCGCGGATGGTTCACAAGTGTTTTATATGGAATCATGTACTTGCATAACTAACAAAGGAGGATTGGGTATTTAAGAAACAATGTGGAATAGGAGTGTACAAAATGATGATCTGCCAGTCATCTGTTTGATTTGGTGCTTGTGAAATTTCATTACATAGTTTTCCTGATCTCACTACAGCATGTTTGAAAGAGAATACTGTAAGAATGGATTCCTAGCTAAGCTACTGACAGTTATAACCCTTTTCCTTTAAAAGCTACACGATGTTCAATTGCCAACTCATTAGATCTACCTTTGCGAGAAAATTGTAATTTTTTTTAATCTGAACCAGTACTCTAGCAAGTTAAACATTTTTTTATCAGTGTGATCCACTCCAGTGTTAGTTGGTCCTCAAGAGTTAATTCTAAACTCGATGATCTCTAACCTCTTTCACTAAATAAAATTTCAGGTACATCAATAATTGAGTTTGTTTAAGACTAGCAGTTCATTTTATTGCTTAAGAACATATTTGTTTCATGGACAAGTTTGTTTCCTTGGAAGTGGAATGACTAGGATTCCCTTCTTCAAATTAGTGTTTTTTTTTGTTGTTGTTTAGTTGATGCTCACAAACCCCACATCCATGTGAATTAGGTGTTCAATAAATGTATCTATACTTGAGTTGAGCTGGAATTGGTTTCTTTCAGAACAATGCAGATTTTGCACTGGAAGTGGCAAGATCACTGTGGTACTAGGAGGTGAAAATGAAGTCTCACAGTGCATCAACTGTAATGGTGCTGGTACCTTAACCTGCACTACTTGCCAAGGCACTGGAATCCAACCACGATATCTTGATCGAAGGTATTCCTTTAATCATCATCATAAGCTGCAATATCATTTGGATATTATTCTGTTGCTAAAAGCACTAGGTGAAAATGACATTTGATTCCTAGAGTCTTTGACAGCACATTGTGTTATTGCTATTATGTGTTCACTCATACACATCCAACCAACAGATGATCAAGAGTTCAAGAAAAATTTTTAACAAGTAAATTGGTAATTACAGATGAACAATTCTCCTATGCATATTATTAAAGAGAATTCCAGGTCTATCTTATTAGTGCACTTGTAGAACTGAAAAAGGAAAAATCTGTCTTCAGTTGATAAAATGTTTAAGCAAAGTGGATATTCGAATTCAGACACATGGTCAGTGTGAGTATGCCTACGCATGCTCCAAGGCTGCGTCAATTAGGAAGGAACAATGTTGGCAGTATTGATCAGCAACTCTCTGATTAGAAGGTTCTGATGTAGGAACAAGTTATTGTTATTATTAACATTTAGTTAAAAATAACAGTAAAATTTATTTGTGAGCCTAACAAATAAGAGGTCATACAAACGCATTAATTTATCTGTAGATACATATACATATTATAGTTTGCTTTTAACAATTTGCTTAGGCGCTAAATAAAACTCGCAATTTTACTTTGATTTCATTCATCGGCTTTGAATTATAGATACACTTGCCTCTAGAGGCTGCTAATGATATGATGCAACATCGACTTCTGCTTACCAAATTTTTGTCAGTAACTCTGGAATATTTGTTTCTCTTGTTTTTCCATTAGAGAGTTCAAGGATGATGATTGATGCCATTTCTTCCAGTGACTTAAAAGTGAGCACGCGATTTAGTTTGAAGGCCAACAAAACAATGCAACAGAATTCATATATATTCCGGTATAAAAATATATGCCTTGTCACTATTTTATCTCTATTTGTGCAGCCTTGAATGTAACTCTTTCTCTTAACAAATCATTCTTTTTTTTTTTTAATATCGTAATCCGATCTTTTATGCAGTAAAACACTAAATATATTATCTTTATTGCTGGAGGCCATTTAACATCATCTTGTTTCAGTGTTATACAGTTGCAAAATACTTAATGCATATCTTACGAATTGTATTATGTTACATTATTTATACTTATGTGAAATATGAAAAGGTAATACATTTCATTTATCTACACAAAACGGAGGTGGAGGAGGATAGTAGTTTTGTCCTGTTTTTTCTTGATGTGCATCATCGTCTTCATCAATTGCTTCCAAGTAAACTCGCCTCCTCCTCCAGATCATGACGCATCCATGTATGCTCTCTCCGCCTCCTCAACCTCTGCAACGCCTCTGCCACCTCCCTCATCGCCGGCCTCTCTTCCCGCGTCATCCTCAAGCAACACCTCGCCAGCTCTGCGACGCCCCTGATCACGTACTCTGCTTCTCTTCCCCCCGTCACCAACACTTGCTCATCCACCACCTCCATCAGCCGCCCCTCCTCCATCGCCTTCGTAAAGCTCGCCGCCAAGCACCGCTCCTCCTCTGGCCTCTCGAAGCTCAACGCCTTCCTCCTAGTGAGCAGCTCCAGGAGCACCACCCCGAAGCTGTACACGTCGCTCTTCTCCGTCAACTGACTCGTCACCATGTACTCCGGGTCCAGGTACCCGCACGTCCCCTGCACCAGCGTCGCCAGTTGCACTTCGTCGGTCGGCGCCAGCCTCGACGCTCCAAAATCCGACACTTTCGCCGAGAAATCCCAGTCTAGTAGGACATTGGCCGACTTCACGTCGCCGTGGATGATCGGCGGCGACGCCGATGAGTGCAGGTACGCGAGTGCCTCCGCAGCCTCGGCCGCCAGCTTCAGCCTCGTGTCGATGGAGATCGCCTCGTCCTGGTGGATGAAGCCGTAAAGGGTGCCGTTTGGTACGTACTCGTAGACCAACATCGGCACCTCGACTTCCAAGCAACACCCTAAAATCTTGACCACGTTCTTGTGGTTGAGCTGCGAGAGGATGAGCAGCTCCTGCGCGAACTCCTTCCGTTGTCCCTCGTCCATCACCTTGGACTTCTTGATAGCCACCTCGGTCCGGTCGTCGAGTACGCCACTGTAGACCGTCCCGTGGCCGCCGCTGCCGAGGACGCGGCCGGCGTCGAAGCTGTTCGTGGCCTTCTCCAGTTCCTTCTCTGCAAAGATCCTAAACCCGATGCTCTGTTTAGAAGTGATGCTCTTTTGCAGGAGGAGGCCGCCGTTTAGCTCGAAGAATTCGCGCTTCACTTCGATGAGTCTTCGCCTTTTAAATCCCAAGTACGCCATTAGAGACAGCAGCAGGAGGAAGAGCGCGCCGACGCCGGCACCTGCAAGTGAAGTGTTGATCAAGAAGAGAAGCTATGCGCCCAAGTACGGATTCTCTGCTTCGATTGAGTACCAGTGATGGCTTTGAGAGCGAGCGTGAAGCTATCCTTCGATCGGCAGCCATCTTCTCGAGTAGGATCGCCTTCTTGTTCCGATGGACACGAGCAATTATAGCTTCCATTATTGTTCGTGCACTGGCCGTAGCAGGGGAACTCCTCTTTAAGGTTGCATTCGTTGATATCTGTCGATTCCAATTCAATCGAATCCATCAGGTTTGAACCCAAATCGATCAGAATCATCAGTGCGAGACTGCTGGTGAATAATTACCCACCTTGACATCCGCCGGCGAGGTATGGATTGCCCCGGTACCCCGTCGAGCAGTTACACAGGTACCCTTCTCCATTGGTTGTCCCGTAGCACTCGCTGTTGTCACTGCGGCAGGCGTAAGTCGACGCGTTCCTCCTCGCTGCCTCGCAGCTCGTGGCAGGAGTCCTCACGGCCCAGTCCAGCGCCACCGGCGTCGTGAACCCTCCTCTGTCACTCAGCCTCGCGTCTGCCGCCCGGAATTGGAACTTGTCGTCGTCGATAAGAAACCAGTAGCTGCAGGGGCTGAAATCCACCACCAGTGACTTGTTGAACTTGTCGTCGGAGTACGGCTCGTAGTACCACACATCCTTCGGAACCGGAGACCGGCAACAACCGACGCCGTAGCAGGCGCCGTCAACGACAACGCTTTCCCGGCGGCAGAGCGATACGCAGCCGCTAGCGTAGTAGCCCTCGGGGTCGACGAAGGCGGCGAAGGTGTTGCATCCGACGGCGGCGAAGGTGTTGCGGATGGAGAGCCGGTAGGGGTTGCCGGAGCCAGTCGCGAAGTACGGGGCCTGATGGTCGACGACGTAGCCGCTGGCGTTGTAGCACTTCCAGCTCGCCTTGAGCTGGATGGTGACCTCCGGCGGGTCGAGGGAGACGGAGTCAATCTCGTAGTTATCGTTTAAGAGGGAGAGTCTGGTGCCATTACAGATGAGTTCGAAGCTCTCGAGGGCACAACCGGCGCCGATGCCAAATGGGTAAGGGACGTCGATGTCGCCGCACTTCGCCGGGCAACCAGGCAACGTCGTGACATTGCTTGCTGCAGCCGCCGTTACTACTGTTGTTATCACAATTAGGTGAAGTAGGAAAGAATAATAAAAAGGCAGGCTTGGCTTCGTTTCCGCCATGGAATTACTCGAACTGGGATCGGCAGAGAAGTAGGCCGCTTAAAAGTTCGTGAGGAGGAGTAAGTGGTCAAGATGGATGGGCTGCCGCCTCCCGTTGACGATAACGACGCGTAAAGTCCATCCATTGAGTGCATGTGTTTGCACTTCATGCCGAATTGTTAAATAGACATGCAATTTTTAGATACTTTGAATGCGTAGTAGATTAAATATGTATTATCTGAATTTGCTAAATATTTTAACACAATTTTTTTTAAAACTTGATAATATTTATAATTTCAAATAAAAAAATCGGAACCGATCTGAATCCAATTATTTAAGCAAAATTTGCCCTTTCTCTTGTGTTGTTATCCAAATCGCCGATTCAAGTGATCGCGATGCCCGTGAAATGGTAAGAGAACGATTTCTCTTCCTCTTTCTCGATCTCTGCCTTCTTCGATCGATCTGAGCACAAGTTGTAGTAGCCCTAACAATGGATCTACCTGCGCAGGCTGATGCACTGGCAGCCCAATCAGGGCTCGACCCTGAGCAGCCAGGTACTGGCGGAGGTGTGTCAGTGCGTGGAGGGCTTCGGCGCCGCCGCCAAAGACAGGAAGTGGCGGACCACGCTCACCTTCTACCGCCCCATGACCCGTGACGGCGCCGCGGGCCCAGTAAACGACCTACCTCGCGACCTCCTCGGCATCGCCCTCCACGATCGCCCCTCCGCCTACTTCTTCATCCTACGGCACCACCGCCTCATCCTCCAGGCCGAAACCAACGTGCAGCTCCTCATGGATAAGCTCCAGTCCTACAAGGCGCGCGGCGCCCTTCTTTTCGAGGTGCGTGTCCAATCTTTTCTTCTTGTTGCAGCTGGATTGTCTGGGCAATCGCGGCAGCGATGACAATCGTTTTTTTTTTAAGGAAAAAAAATCGATCTTTTGCTGCGATTGCCATGCGATTAGTTTGGGGGAAAATGATCTTTGGTACGATATTTGGTGGAAAAGGTTTTCCATCTCCAAAGGACAAAATTTGTACAAAATAAATTATTATTTATCTTCGTGTTTATCTTTGATGCATTTTTGCCTTGCTTCTTAGAATGTTATTGGTTGTTTATCTTAATTAGTCATTATGAACTTTGAAATTTGGATTGAAATGAAAATAAATTTGATAGAGACAGCTTGTAAACAAAGAAGAATGACCAAGGCACAAAGGGTATTCTTTTAGAAAGGCAATTGAATGAAGAAATGTTTTTAGTGTTTCTTTGTGTTATGTCCTTATGATTGGCTGAAGTATACACTCTAGGAGATTGGGCTATTTGTTTTTTGTAGAAGGCTCCAATTGTTGAAACTTTAACAGCTCTAGAAAAGCCCTTGTTCACCATCAACCAATTTGGTAGCCTATTTTCATTATATATATATAACTTACGAAATTTCATAATAGTATAAGAGTGACCTTAACATTTTAAATGAGAAAACATTGTATATCATCTCAGAACAGTACAGTCTCAAGTAAGCATTCTATCCAAGTTGAAGAGTCTGCTTGACTCAAATATTAGTGGTTTAGATTGGGGGAAGCAACTTTAATTCTTCAATTTAGCTTCAATTGAATTGTTAATTAGAGTATTTGGTTTATGAACAACTGTAATCATATTTTAGTTTTTGGAAGACATGAATGATCCTTAGTTTCAGAGGGAAAACTGAAAAAAAAAAAAAAAAAAAAAGACAGTCAGCCCTGCTAAACAAAATTAGCAACAGAAAGTAGGAACTCAACAAGAGTTTGATGGCTATGCCTAAGTAGGAATTTGATCCAGTGAAGGTAGAAAGAAATTTAAGAAAGTTGAATTAAGGAAAGTTGTACAATTCTATCGATTTGCATAAAATATGCTGGATTAAATTCTGCTTTGACTGTACTTTTTTATTTTATTTGATCTTTTCTTGTGTGTATGATTATCTATTTCATTAGGTAACTTCTTACCTTCAATCAAATTAAGGGTTTCCTTTTGTTGATTCTTCCTCCTTTTTGACTCAGGGATCTCAGTATCAACTAGGAGATTTCCAGCTGAGAGTGGGAAAATGTGTTCCATTAATGTCTGAAACATTGAGGGGAATCATGATGGAGGTAAATACTGAGGGTTAATTTTATAATATCTTATTTCAGTTCAGTTTAACTTATCTTTTTTATGAGTGACCATCAAACCTGCTTACCTCAACTGTTATCAGAATTGTAATTGTCACTATGTTTTAGAAATGGGAGACAATTGATCTTCTTTTCCTGTCTCATTAGTTTTCTAATCTATCAAGTGTAATAGTAAGCTTTTATTTTTTTTCCATTAAAAAAAAAGACTTTGTTGGCTATATTGTGTGCACAAATGCAGTTTTTAAGTGTGTCAGAACTATTGTGGATTTAATGCCATTTTCTTATCGAATTTTTGTTGAACAATTTTAAGATTATTACAGTGCTAATGCAACAGTATATCTATGGAACTTTAAGCTTGTGGACTTAAGCATGTTTTATTCAATTTGCCACGTACTGCCTTGCAAAACATTCTAAGGGATACCTTTACATGATAACATCCACAATATAGGTTTTCAGATATCTCCGTTGTGGCTATTCTTACAGCCAAGAATTATTGTCTCTGGATCATTTAACCAGCGGAGCAATTGCAGCTGTCTTGTCTCTTTCCAATGCCTCCATGTTCAATCAGTCAGTGTTGGTCTTAGAAAATCTCATGAGTATCTTTGCCCATGTTATGTAAACTGCGATGTATTTGCCGAATAGTTAGGAAGCTGTAAATTGATCGATTACATTTGTATGCATGAACTTTTGCGATCATTAGCACCCATGTTGTTCATCCTATCAAACCATATCAATTTGACAATAGCACTGTCACAATGCTCTTTTATAACATGTTCTGTTAATTGAGGTTTCCTTGTCATGGTGTTAGATCTATTCTTCATTCTAATGTTACCTTTTGAGTGGGTCAATTGATCTTTTTTGCGGACTTGGTTTGCAGGTGGAGTATCTTCCTTTATCTTCAATAGAGAAGTCCAGGCCAATTATGGAAGCGTTCTTCGACCTATGGCGCGATGCCATCACCAAAGCTTCGTTGCCTGGTCATTTCGTAATCATTGACTCAAACTTCGCTGACTATGGTTTACTGGACTATTACTCTCCTCAGCACACTTCTCTTCAGTACGCAACTTGCATGGCACAACTCATGACTGCAGGAAGAAGCTGAAGTTGTCGAACAAATATCTGAAAGAGTTGGCGCTTCACTGTCAGTAGTTCGTGAACCCCTTTGTGGATATTAAATTATGCATTTTGCATATTCTTTGATAATTTTGGTGGTTGTAGGATTGGTAAATTAGTGCAGTGGTGTTGTGTTATCAAATCTGGTGGTTATATATCCTCTTCTGTATGGCATGCTCAGTCCTTTTTTTTTACTGGATTGCTTGTGTTGTTGATTTTGATACCTTTCTGAAGAAAATGTTTCTATGTCTTCTGTACCACATTTAAGAGGGCGATGCTTCCTTGCAATTCTAGATTAGGAATGACTAGGGTCAAGTATCTGACGAATAGTACTTGAACTCGTATCTGTTTAATATAGAACATCATCTTAACAATATTAAACTGATTTCCGTAGAATATAATGTTTCAATAGTAGTTCTTTTCCAATGTGCTAAATCTGAATTGCTTTATTATTATTATTATTTTTTATAAGGTAAATTATATCATGAGTCCGTAGGCGTTGAGAACAATTCAAAAAACGAAATATATGGGCTTAGACTTTCTTTAAAAATTTTAGTACATTTGGGATATAGCTTTTATATAGACATTGTACAAAAGGTTGAAATTTATTAACTTTGATGATTTATATTAGTTTATTTTTGAACCATTAGAAAGGAGGTAAACTATAAATTTTTAACCCTCGAAACTAATAATCAGTATATAGAGGGATTGTGCTCTTACATTTATTATGAAGAATTAATCCGTTATTTATTATGTAAGATTTGAGTATGAACTTATTAAATGAGGTAATAATATGCCAATATGTCGTGTCAGTTGAAGGGGCAGTTCATCGAAAACTGCCTAGATAGACTGGCCAGCACGTCCATTGGATCGCTTTATAAAAAATATATAGAATCATCGTATTAGTAGTCCTCTTATCTCCATCGGAGAAGAAGATAAATCAAGAACTCGAATGATAAACGTAAAATAGTCTCCTTTGTTTAACATGTAAATACTAGCATCGATTCAAAATATACTGAAAATAAAACAAAAAAGAATATTAAAATTTGTAATGGTAAATAACTAGCACAAATAACGAATAAAACAAGTCGATTTTTAAAATACGAGGAAAGCATTCATCGCAACAAAACTACAAGGCTTGTAGAATCACTTGTAAATTGGAGGGTTCATTTCATTCAGCCCTTGTTGCTTTGTAGGTGAAGAAATTAATCTTTTACTGGATATTCACCCGTAAATGAGATAATTCTCTATCAATCATCCAAAATGATGAAGAACAATTCATCCATCGTGGCAGCAATGTTCAAAGGGCATATTGAAGCCCCTGCCTTGTTGAAGATACTCATTACAATCTAGTCGAACTCTCAAACACGAAAAATAGATTCATCAAGGGAGCAGAGGACAAGTATCGATAACATCTGGAAACACTATCAAAGATATATAGCGAGTGAGAACAGCATTAAGAGGCCTTGACATATACTTAAGCATGTGCTTTGTAGCCATCACAGGTTTGTGTTGTGTATAACACAAAATGTTGGCATCGGATAAAAAATTTATGATCACAAACTTCACATACTACTCTGGTCATTTCCAGCCAAGAATTGACATCAAAACAACCCCTTTTTTTCCCAAGAAAAGAAAGAAGTAAGATAGAATCCCACCGGTAATATGCCTTAAAACCAGTTCGAGATCAAATTTGCTGGCAAACAATAAAGATTACTTCATCAAGTGATCGAGTCTTTGAGATTCAAGTAATTCAAAGAAACAGTATTGAGGAACTAGTGATTCAATCCACGAAGGCTTTTGTTATGTACTCTACTGCTCCTCTCCCTCGTCGTCATTATGGTCTCCAGTTGCAGCTGTGCTGAAGCACAGGAATGCTGTGGCTTCTTCTCCCTTCCTTCAACCGCCTGCTTTCTGCAACCTCATTGATCCAGAAGAATATTGTTCAAGTGGTACCGGCAGAGAAGACGCAGGTGACACTTCAAACCCCCTAAGCAATCTTGTTTAGATAACTTGTCTGAAAATAAATTATGCAGAAGCTTCTAATCAATATTCATCTTTCTTTCTTTTTTTTTTTTTTGTTAGCATTTGCCAAACTCCTCCACCATGTGTCTTTCTATGTTGCCAACTGATGATATCTTCAAAGCTTCCAAGTTGCAAATGCCTTAACCTTGAAATTTACATTCATTAAGATATTAGACAGTGAACTCTTGGATTCCATATTCTTGGGTCAACTTCATACATGTAAAAGATGCCTACTGCCACACTTTGTTGAGAGTTCAAGCAAGGTGGCCCATCCATCACCAATATTCAATAAGTAGGAAAAAAATAATTATCTATGATATCATGCACAATTTTTTTTTTTTTTGTAGAGAAATCACATTTGCCTTCTGATATCAGAAGCTTCAGTTCTTGGCAAGAAATGACTTTTGAGGAGGTGTGGAGAGTGACAGGGCACCTGTGCAATATCTAATTCATGAATTATAATCCAAGGGAGTGCCAATGTGAAGAAGCAGTGAGATGGACTCCATCCAACCCTGAAGCAACTCTCTCCTTTTCCCTCAGGCTCAGTCGACCTGCATTGAACTCATTACCGATGAGGCATTGATACCGCTTCAACTCTTCAGATGGGGTGGCTTCGGTCCATCTTCTCCCCTCTGAAGAAGTTATGGCTTCGCCTACATTCTCCGCAGAAAAAACGTATGTGATTGTCTTTCGCTGAGATTTCAACTTACTTTTGTGTGCAGTAGACAAATTAGATGTTGTGACTAGCTTTGAATTACATGTTGTTTAAGTATGCAATCACAAGCTGATATCTGAAAAACTCACATGGATGTCCCTGCGACAGAGAGGGGAATATACATACTGTACGAGGATGTGAAGTTGTGCCCGTACGAAGATGTGCACGTTCTTTGGTCAATCCTGGTGGAATCGAACCCACCGCCATTGCGGCTGAGGCAAGGTGAGCTCTCATCCTGACAGAACAGAAGGGTACAAGAACATAAGGTTTTTGATCCTACACTGTAAACTTTAAGGCCTCCCCTTTTTGTAGTCATAATAAAATCTCTGTTAAGGGTGATGAGCCTTGTAGAATTGTTATGTTTACAATCCTGGTTGCTTCTTTTGTATCTTCTAAGATATTAAGCATAAGATTGAAACAAGGGATGAACAAGAAATTGTGATTGGATGAACATGTGGTTCTGAATTATTAGGGATTTCATTTTCATTGGAACAGTTTGGATGTTTCATTGATCTCATAATATCTAAAGTTTTATGTAGCTAAATTGCTAAATTTTTGTATATTCATATACAATTTATTGAAAGCGTAGTAAATACAGACTTATTATATTTTCACATACTATGTATATAATTTATTTATATTTTAAAATTTAAAATATTAATATATTTAGCAAATCATTATTATGATGATTATATATACACTACAAAAAGAGTGTCATATTATTTGTATCTTTAGCAATTAATGTTGATGGGTAGGTGCAGAATTCTCAAAGGGCAAGGACAAGAGGCAGTTCCTCTCCATTTTTTTTAATCAAATATAGCATCAAATATAGCATTGTCTTTAATGAAGCTTGATCCAAATACTCAAAAACAAGTCAATTGCAACAGATGATTCAGATAAAGATTCAAGCATGAAACCAAACAAAAGCTACTGATGAAGACGAAAAGCAGGAACCCACTCTCATAGCAAGAATATCTTTTGAATGTTTTGTTCGCATGATGGCCATTACTAATCACTCAACACTACCACTAAACGTCGATATTTCAGTTCGAATCATGAGGCGCATCAGCATCTTCCGTAGCTTCTAAATTTATGATACGATTGAAATTAATCAAATAAATAAAAATGAAAACTTTGCGCGCAAGAGATACTAAAAGTCGAAGACCATGCGATCACACCTCAATCCCACAAGCTTCGAGCGCGCCGACTCGCCTGAAAAGCCACAAAAGATCGGATCTTAGGGTTAAGCCCAGATAATCTTATGCAGAAGGTGCAAAACATAGCAGAAAGGGAGGGAATAAGAGGGCAGAGAGCGCACCAACCCTAGCAATGGCGGAGCGGGGAGATGGTGGAGCTTCGGGGAAGCGAAAGAGGGTGTAGAAGGACGCCGGGCAAAGGCGAGGGAATCTGCATCCGTGTCAGGGGAGGTGGGGGAAGCTTCCGTGGCCCCAGGACCTACTCCGATTGTGGTGCAATCAGCTGCCATTAACGGACTTCCTATAGCAGAGGCGGCATCCCATGGAGCCATCGAACCGCCGGTTCCCACCGCTAAAGTTACGATTTTGGAGATTTGAAGTGCTTTTTTTTCCCATAATTTTTTTCTTACAAATAAATAGTAGCTTAAATGCGTATCTTTATGTAAAATAATCAATTATATCTTAGATTAAAAAAAAACCAGAAAAAGGAATCTCAATCATTTCAATCTTATGGCAAAAAACGATTACACTTGCTCCTAGCACCCTTCACCGACGATCTGATAAAGAAAGGTAAATCTACGAAAAAACTATGCTCCTTTCCTTGACTAATTGACCAGTACAACGGAAGATTTCTGAACCAGATAAAAAGTTTAAATCCTCATTGAAAATAAACTTGCTCTTCTTATAATAAATTTACACTACGCTAACTAACAGACCCACAAGAACTCAACCATTTCAATCTTTAAACGGGACAAAGAGGGAGCATACCAAATGCTCCTCGCCTTCTAGAATATGCCACTTCTATTTTTTTTTTTTAATTTTCTTATTTCATAAAAATTATCATGAGCAGAGTCTCGACTTGTATGCATCTGATGAAATGTAATGCCTGTTTTGTAATCCAACTATAATTAACATTTTTGACAGACTACTACTCTTAATTTGTTGTGATCCAACTATGACAGGAAGAATAAAGACTATTGTACAGTCCAGTGACAAAGAAAAAGGAAAAACATAAAATTTTATCCCACACCACTAAGGGAGAAGAACAAGAGAGGACAGTGGCTTCCACCATTACTCATGTTGCTCTGCTTTATGCTCTTTGCCAATAAGCATCACCATGCACTTGTTGCCAATAAACTTCTCGTCTCATCACCCTCTAATCCATGGTCGCTGATGACTCACCAATTGTGAACTTCATTGGGCGTTTTGAGATCTGGAAAAGAATGGGACTTCGGCACCTTGTTCTTCCTTTGTGGTTGGAACTTGAAACAAATATCAACTTAAAAATCTTTGTATATGACACGGCAAGACAGCAGCTGCTTCTCCGGTGAATATATCACGCAGTGAAAATATGGTTAGATTTTCTGGTTATGCTTCATCCGGAAATTCTATTGAACTTTTTCCCATCTGCGCCTGTTGATGAACTGAATCCTTATATTCTACTAGTTTCTCTCTGGTCAGTCTGTACCACCTGTTTCAAGCATGGAGAATGATTAAGCCGAGTCATAGAAGTTAAGAAGGCACGAGACTAGATTGTTTTTGAATATCACAGAATCAAGAGTGAAAAATAAAGTGTGAGCTACGATGAGTCTTCTAGAAATTCATGGTAGTTACGGTCATAGTTTCCAATTCGGAACTGCCTAAAAGAGTAACCTAAGTAAGAACTGAATTTAATGCATGTCGGCATAAAAAACTAGTGTGCCTAAATTGGTTTCAGATAAAGCCATATGAGATATCAAAGGTACATTAACATTGTGAATAAGTGTATATCAAAGGTACATTAAGCCGAGTCATAGAAGTTAAGAAGGCACGAGACTAGAATGTTTTCGAGTATCACAAAATTAAGGTTAAAAAATAAAGTGAACTACGATGAGTCTTCTGGAAATTCATGGTAGTTAGGGTCAGTAGTTTCCAATTCAGCACTGCCTAAAAGAGTAACCTAAGTAAGAACTGAAGTAATGCATGTCGGCATAAACAAACTGGAGTGACTAAATTGGTTTCAGATAAAGCCATATGAGCATATCAAAGGTACATTAGCATTGTGTATCAAAGGTACATTAACATTGTGAATAAGTGTGCATCTAAGTATCGATTAGTATATCTCCATGGTCATATATTCCGTGTAAATGGAGCATAATGTCCTATAAGAAAATCAACCCCAGGAAATAAGCAGCATAACAAGATGAAAAATAAATGCGACAAAGGAATCAAATGACCAATCCATTGTTTGTCAAACCAGAGCTAGAATGTTGCACTCATCAGAATATTATTTTTTGAATCAACCTATGAGACCATTAGATCACTATCTTGTAAAAGAGATTTCAAAACAAAACTCACAGATTGATAATAACACAAAAACGTGTCACTGGAGTCGCAAAGCTTCCATGTGAACTTTGTTGCTAATTTTGGCAACTAAGAAGCAGGTCATAAAAGTTCCAAGCATAAAAATGTAAGGATTAAAGATGACACTTACTAAAAAGTTAGCAAATATTAATATGCAC
>JBAMHZ010000002.1:653470-674485 GCA_037177395.1 Alpinia galanga | reverse complement strand
AAACAGTATAATTTTATCTATTATTGTGCAAAATGCGATTCATTCATTTTTAGTGTCCCTGTTAATTGATTCCACAGTCAACACGGAGAAGATAAATCACGAGGAGTACTTTGTTCCCAACCAAGGATTAATGTAGTAGGAGAACAGGCACCCCGAAAAAGACTTACAGTTCTCGAGAATTGACTCTTGTTTTATTGTGTAACTCTACTACTGTGCTAGCCATGAGACCCTCTCGTAAGGATTATAATCATACCTATTATAACATAAGATAAAAAGTTGCTCCATTTTAGTACAGGAGTATAGTGCGATGATAAAATAATAAAATAAATTTTCATGCACAACGTATAATAAATTTTCTTTTATTTTGATGATAGATGAAAAAAAAAATTCTATTTTGATATTTGATGAAAAACTTATGTGAATCCAAAATTTAGATACCTGTGCCATAAAAAAAAATTGCTCCATTTTATCATAAATTACAACACAAGGCAGGGCTATATGAAAATATATTTTTATTAATTTGATTAAAATTGATTGAAGGGAACATTACTTTTAATATTGTAGTAATTAAAATTAGATCTACTATAAAATTGATAAAAAGTATTTTTATATAACAATGTTATATCTGTTATAATTTCAATAAAGTTAAATAATTTTATTATAATTACATTAAATTTATTTTATATCGTAGTAATTATGTTTATAATTATTATAAATTATGATCATAACTATTATAATAAATTTAAAATTATATTGATCGAGTTTGAATAATTTTGATAAAATTAATATATTTTTTTACTAAATAAATTAAAAAGAGTTAATTTTGAGGTTAAGGCGTTGCAGTGGCTGCGAGGAAGATGGTACAACGGCACTGCAATAAATAAACGCACTTTTTTTTTATATATATTTATATATATTTAAAATTTTTAAAGCTTATTATATATCTCCTGTAAAATCATAAATTTATAACTTATTTAACCTGTAAATATACATAGACACAGTGACGTCTTTTCCCGGCGGCGGGGAAGAACACAGCACATCACCGAAGAGCAGAGGGCAACGACGGCCCCTTCCTTAAGGCGAAGCATGGCGGCCTGCATCACCCACTGAGCGCGCCCAATGGCGGCGTAGGACGGCAAAGTCGCTGACCTTGCGCCTTTTCCGTAAACGAAAACGAGCCTGATGCGCTGGAGGTCTTCCACGGCGGAAAGGAATGCGCGCAGCTCTGCGGGGTGGTCGTCACTGAAAAACACGGAGGCACTTCCGAAACGGATGCCAGCGTCGCGTCGGCCCCCGACACGGAGACGGTGACCTCAACTGCGCCGACGTGGTCTTTCATATTCGCACCAGACATCCCATCCGATATATGTCCCTGCAGATAAAGCGACTGGGGCGACGACGCCGGCAATCCGCCACGGCAGCCGAAGGAGCAAGATCAAACAGAGCTTGACTGGCCGCGTTATCCTCTGACCTGAACGGTACATTGACCGGCAACACTGGCGATGTACTTTGAGATTCGTGCTATACGGCGTGAAGGGCTACCATCTTGCCATTATATGATTTGAGATTCGTGCTGTACCTTGACTTTAGGAATATGATTTCAAATTAAAAACAGAAAATAAAGAAAACTATATTTGTTTTAAAAAAAAACAGAATATATATATAACAGGCATACTGTCGTCGGGCCCCACGAGCTGTTAACTGGTAATTTGCAGGCAAAGTAGGAATCCAGTTGTTCTGCCTTTGTTTTCCACCATCCTTACCATTGGTGACCTCCACTAAACCCAACCCAGCGCCTCTCCTATATAAATAACCACCCTCTTCGTCGCCGCACGCTTCCTTTCTACTTCTACTCCCTCCTCGACTCTACTGTTCTGCGATTCCATACTTGGGGGACGCCGACCCCGGACACCGCGCTACTCTGATCCCTCTTACCTTGCCCCGGAGGCTCGCTTGCTCGAGGAAGGCAGCCGCGGCTAGGGTCTGAATTGCCTCCAACGACGTCGGCTTCCTCTTCCCGATTTGCTGCTGGACTCGCCCCTCCTATGGAAGATGGAAGGGAACCCCGTCAATGCAGTTGATTTCCCGCGGAATCCCATCCGAAGTGCCGGATCTCGCGATTCCAGTATCTGTTAGGGTTCTCTGCCGGCTTGCTTCTAGGGTTCGCGACGAGATTAGCCGGGGACTGAGATGTCTCGGCAGGCGGCCGCCACGCATTTCCATAAGTCCAAGACCCTTGACAACAAATACGTGAGTGCTCTCCCTCTATTAAGCGAAAAGAGCTTGTTTGTTCTCTTTTTCTTTTTCTTTTTTAAAAAAGAAAATTTGCATTTTTGGCGAGGTTCAGATGCTCGGTGATGAAATCGGAAAAGGGGCATACGGAAGGGTGTACAAAGGTCTTGACTTGGAGAATGGGGACTTCGTGGCGATCAAGCAGGTCTCTTTGGAGAATATCCCACAAGAGGATCTCAATATTATAATGGTGCGTTCTTTATTATTTTATTCCTTTTATTCAAATATTTCGGTGCTTATTTGCCTCACCTTAGGTGGAAACTAACAATTAGCATTGAAACATAACGACAAGTTCTTTCTAAGTGTCTTGCTGTTTGATATTGATGTGTTAGATCTTCAAAAAGTGAAGAAATTTGATCTTGTACAGTCACTTATTTTATAGTTTTTATTACTTCATCCAGTCACATCCATTTGGTTACTAGGCAAAGTTCTTGTTTCACAATATATTCAATTTGCAGTTGCTTATTGTCATACAGCATGTGTTCATTTTTTTAATATATTTATATTTGTGTGTACATGGGGGTGGGGTGGGGGGGATGAAAAGAATTTGTATTTCCAAGTTATCGATGCATATTAAGGAAAAGAATCCTATCAATTAGGTTTTTCTTCTTGGTTGATTAAAGTATATTTGCAGCAAAAAATAAAGAACTTAATATTAGGAGTTGTAGATGTTTTATATAGTTATCACAATGTTGCAACTATGAATCTTCTTTTTGCACATTGTCATGGAATCCATTAACATTACACAAGAAGCTTTTTGCTTGGTTATAAGCTAATATTTTCTCTCTTTTTCTCTTGCAAAATTTTCTTTGCCGTCATCACAAATCATAATCCAGCAAGAAATTGATCTACTGAAGGTAAATATTCTTTTCAAAGTTTTTTGCTGTTTAAAAGTTTCAAGTTATAAATTGCTGAAGTTTCAATTATTGACTGAAAAAATGGCTTTGTTTCTATTTATTATTGTTAATAAATTTGTTGTCACTCATTGTAACCACTAGAAGTTTTATTTGACCTATTGAGTACTGGTCTTGGAAATTTTTGTCATCTATTGCTCATGAGTCAGTTTCATCATTGGTTCCTTGCATTTTGGACTTTTATTTGCTATCATCTCTTGCAAGCTATAGGCCTTTAGCTCTTTCCAATTATGTTATGCCAATGCAGAAAATTTTGCATTTTATGAGACTTGGGGAATGATTACAGTATTTTATCACTGTTGCTAGCTTAGTATAACCCTCGTAGTGGACATCTTGTAAACCCTAACTTGGTTTAATATGTGGCGTAGAGATGTGAATTTGTCATCTTGATTCTTGTATCAGGTGATGACACTTACATGTAAATTCATATAGTTATCCAGCTGAATAGATTCACATATTGTGTGAGTTTAGACAAATAAGTAGAACAAATTTAGATAGTAATCATCACAAATGCCATTGGTGCATCACCAATTCTGCTTATTCATTGAAAACTAGGAAGAACACCGTTTAAGCAAAAAGCCTATTAGATTCTCATTAATTCAGGAAGTTGTATTTCAAAGTTGACCCTTATTTATATATGCAGCAATTCAGAAAAAAAGGTTTAATCTTTCTTACTTGGATGAAGAATACACTCCAGCTTTTATCAAGTAAACAATATGTCACTACCCAGCTTGAATGTGAGACTGTCCCATTAACTTAATCAATCCAAATCACTGGCCTTAATTGATTCCAGGTTAATGGTATCAGACTCATCTAAATCTCATAAATTTCCCTAACATAGTCTACACTTTTCAATATATGGTTGAATTATATTTTTACAATTGCTTCTAAAGGCTTGCATGTGTATAAATTGAGGTTCCACCATCATTTGCAACCCGTTCTAATTGAATCATCTCATTAAGCCTCAGAACTCTAATTCCATTTTTGTCATAACTCAACATTGATCAGGGACTTATCCCATTAACTTCATTGGCTCAAACCACTAATCAAAATACCTAACCCTAATTTTGTGTAGCAATTTCATTATGATTTATAAATCAACTTAACTAGTCCAAGTGCAAGATTAAATTGGGTTATGACAATATATTCCACTTAAGGCTTGAGCATCTCATTAAGGTTTAAAGTTCCTGGTTGGTCCCATGTAAAAGCTAATGATAACCTCACCATTATAGATAATCCTTTCTCATTCAATGATCTCATCAAGCTGAGGATCATCAAATCTGTTGTCATGCTACATGGTCACAACCAGTTGACTTATTTGAGAGAATTGTCCATTTAATTTGATTTGTTCGAAGATCTGAAATGCTTAGTCCAAATTAATAATAGTAGACTCATAAGCTTTATAAATCTCCTTTATTAACCCACAAACTCATTGTTATAATAAATTGGGTCTTCACAATCTAGTTGCAAGTGATATAAGTTTGCTTTTTTGCTTGCAGAATCTCAATCACAAAAACATTGTGAAATATCTTGGGTCCATCAAGACAAAGACTCATCTACACATTGTTCTAGAGTATTTCTTATTAACCTCGTCTTCATATGTGTAGTGTTTATTACATTTGAGTTTCTCGATCACAACCATGCTGCCATTTACTTTTTGGAGTTCTTGCAGGTATGTGGAAAATGGTTCTCTTGCCAACATCATCAAACCTAATAAATTTGGACCTTTCCCTGAGTCGTTGGTAGCTGTCTATATTGCTCAGGTTTGCTTGAGATTTCTTAGAATCTGTCTCTTTGCTTGATCATAGTGGTCATATGCCTTTTTGTGTTATGATTATGAAAAGGTCTTGGAGGGGTTGGTCTATCTACATGAGCAAGGTGTTATTCATCGCGATATCAAGGGTGCAAATATCTTGACCACGAAGGAGGTAATTTTAGGTTTGACCTTCCACTCCTTTTAATTGTACTGCAGCTTCCAATTTCACCAAGTGATGAGTTTCTTGACACTTTTCCTTTGTGTTCTGTTACAAAAAGTCAACTGTTCTTTAGTTTTAAGGCCGGTGCCACTTTAACACTTATTTTGTGCCTTTCCTCTATAGGTGCATTATAGTTTGATAATAATTTATCTTTGAAATTTAGTCTGGTATGTTTTAAATTAGAACATAGATACTGAATCATGGATGATGTATGTTATACACACATTGAAGTTGTGTGGGCAGGCATTTGTAGCTTCTCATCATTGACATGAGACCTAGAGACATCTGATCCCGGAACCAGAACCCAATATAACTAAGATTCTTCTACCCTTATTCTTTGATCTACATGATGGGTATTTGTTGTTCACATTTGTTCTCTCTTTTATCCTATTTCACTTTGCTTCCTTTGAAGTTTCGTCTCTCCAATTTAAAAATATCAAATACTTTGTGATACCTTTTCGTGCGTGATGCACTCTCTTCTGTTTTCTAATTCTTCAACGACATTTTGGTACTGATTACCTGAAAACTATGTACTTTTATGCAAATCCATGCTTCTTTTTTCATAAAGAAAGCGGAGCTTACCAGAAAAGTGATAAAAAAAAATCTACTATTAACTTCAATCACAAATTTCTATAACCAAATAAATGCTCTTACTTGTTCCTGGTGCTAATTGTATTTGTCATGTTTAGTTATAACTGAAAACTTAGATTGTCTAATCAATTAGCCAAATATCTGATTTTTTTTCCATCATCTTGAGAAAGGGTTATTTGGATGCCTTTATGTCTCTATATGGAATTAAAAAAAAAAAAACTATATGTCTTATTAGATCAGGCTTCTCTTTGTATTAGAATTATTCACTATGATGTTTTTTTCCTTCCATAAACTCCACCCCTTTGAAAGGGAGCCTTGGCACAACGGTAAAGTTGTTGCCTTATGACATAGAAGTAACGGGTTTGAGTCATGAAAATAGCTTCTTACAAAAGCAGGATAAGACCGCGTACAATAGACTCTTCCTTGGGATCTCGCATAGCGGGAGCTTTGTGCACTGGACTGCCCTTTAAACTCCACTTGTTTATACCCATGTGCCAATGCTCCATGCCAAGCCATGCCTATTTTTTTGGACAAAGGTATTTCTCATACCATACTTGTCTTTCTGGAACACTTTTTAAACCAAACCAGCTTATTGTTAAACTGGAATTTCTTTTGGATTCAAATCCATGAGATAATTTGTAGTTGCTATACACTCAACTGGTTTACATAGATTTTTCAGTTACATTTCACAAAATTTTGATGTTGATTTATATGTATATATATATTCCATGTGCTTACCATTCTTATTATACTGTCAATAATTATCTTCAGGGTCTTGTTAAACTTGCTGACTTTGGTGTCGCAACAAAACTTACAGAAGCAGATGCAAATACACATTCAGTTGTTGGGACACCATATTGGATGGCTCCTGAGGTAACCAGCCATCTAAAACTACTCTTTTGTAATTTTATATATTTGCACTTTGTATTGATGTGAACCTTTTGTGTAACCTTTTTTTTCCTTGGTGTTAGAAATAATGTTCTTAAATGGATATTGTATGATTGGCTATTCAAGCAGTAGTGCTCGCTCTCTTATAATCTTGTCGATTGATGTGATGATAAGTAAACAATAACTGTTTTGGTAAAAGTTCAACTTAGGTAAGTGAGATTGATAGTAGACTATATATGTTTAATCTAGTCAAAGTGCTAAGTAGGAATACAAAATTGAAAATTGAACCTAGTTCTAAGAAGTTGTCAAACATAAAATTTCACAATTCAATGTCTTATTTGTCTCAACTGCTTTGACTCAAACGAGCAACTTGTTGATACCTGTTATCTGATATGTGTATGCTTGCTCAACTATTAGTTTTTTTTTCCATATTACTTTTGACAATATTGATGCAAGGGAAATACTGGAACTCTGTTTGTTTAATGCCTACTTAAGTTGTTGCATAGCTCTTTTTTTCACTTTCCATGTTTTGTTAAGAAGAATTGCTCTCTTTCAGGTTATTGAAATGTCTGGTGTTTGTGCTGCATCAGACATCTGGAGTGTTGGTTGCACAGTCATAGAGTTGTTAACATGTGTACCACCATATTACGATTTACAACCAATGCCTGCACTTTTTCGAATAGTTCAGGTACAGAAAGCTACATATAATTAATTTTAAAGGGGAATAGGCAAGAACCAAATGAAAATGTTAAGTAAATTATGCATTAACAGAGATCAAGTTGATTCATGGTAAGACAATTCAATCAGGTCTTCTTGTGATTTGTAAATTTAAGCTGCAATAATTGTAAAACATGCACTTGTATTTTGAGTTTAATCAATTGTTTATTTAGGCATTCATTTTCTTAATGAAGTTGCTTTTATATATTCTATATTGGGCATCCATTATTGTATTTTGTGGGGGGTTTTGCTATATAAGGCCTCCATGTCTTAACATTTAAGGAAATGTTACAAGTTATCAATTGATTTAATATTGGGTTTCTCTCCCTCTTGCATTAGCGTTTGACCTGAGATATGTGACTCATGCTGCATCTGGTGATACCAAAGCTGTAGTTGTGTCCCAGACGGGCACTTGTGTTTGTTGCGTGAATCACTGAGTGAGGCATATAAACTCCTTATTCAAACATAAAAGGTTAGAGTTTCTTTACTTATCCCTTTCTTTCTTTGGCCATTGTCTCCCATCTCTCTCTTCATCCACATAACCACTGCCGACCCAAAAACGTCCCTCATACTCACCCCTCACTTTTTATGTCTGCCATTTCTCGAACTTGCTCGCCGTCTCATTACTACTTTAAGTTCTATCATCCAACACCATGCCTCTCTGCTACAGCATGCACATTGATTGTGTTGTCCTCACTGAATATTGACTTTATCCTCATCCTAATATCAGGCCATGAACCCACGTTCACATCTTCTACTACAATTTTATCCACTTTCTTCCTGCTAGTATCACACGTACAATTTTGTTGTTCTTTTTATGCCATTAAGAATAGCTGAACCCCTGTCTCTAGAAAATCAATTAATCTGTATTGGAAAAAAATTGCTTAGCTGCTCGAAGTCCACATTGCACTTAATGTATTTGTTATTATATATCCAGGTTTTATGATTGCCTTCTTAAGTTTCCCTCCTAGTTTGCCACTGGAATATAGTTAGGACACATAATTTGATGTGATTTTCCTTTTTAGGATGACCATCCTCCCATACCTGAGGGTCTTTCATCTGATATTACTGATTTTCTTCGTCAATGTTTTAAAAAGGTAGATTACTTACCACTACTGGTAATTATGGCAGACACTTCTTTCAGTTGCATGGTTTATCCTCTATTTTCTTACAGTATTTGAAAAGCTTTTCAGGATGCAATGCAGAGACCAGATGCTAAAACACTGCTATTGCACCCATGGATCCAAAACTCAAGGCGTGCTTTGCACTCCTCACTACGACAAACAGGTGGATCATTAAAGTAAGAGTGTTATTTATTAGGTCCATGGCAACTTGTGATTTGACATGATACTCAGTGTGTTCCTCTCTATGAAAATTTGGCTTTTATGTTTGCTCTATTGGTAGGTGCACAAGCGAACACCATAAAACTTCAAATTTGGCCAGTTTTACTTTATTTTGTTGTGTTTGAATCCTTGTAATAGCTGACTGTGAAATTGAAACAATTCAATTTCATGGATAATACAGTCTCAGATTAAGTTCACTAATTACAACTTAGTGCACAATGAGATGGATTAATTCAGAAAGATAACGCAACCAATTGGATGTTGCCATTGAGCATTATACTTTAGTTTATCAATTTCATCTCGAATAGAATGGGCTCGATAGAAGCTAATCCAAAACTTGATCATTATTGTTGTTTCTTCTAGTTTCAGTGCACCATTATTGCTTATCGAGGCATTCATGTGTTTTTGGTTTCTGGAATGAAATTCACAAAGGATGGAATAACTATTCTACCTCCAACTTCTTGCACTTGTGCCTCTGTTATTGTTATCAGATCCAAGGTTTATAATTTCAATATTTGTCTTCATAGTCAATTGATTTAGAATTTCATAGGAACAAATTTAAAAAAGCATAACAAACATCTAATGTCATTCATGTTAGAGTCTCTACTAATACCTAAATCAGTACCTTGCTTGAATGAGTACATTGGTTTGTACAACATCCAAGTGAAATTAATACCGTAATCCTTTATTACCCTGATTAAATACTACTCCCTAGACCTTTGCTATTTAAATTGGTTAAATCCACGTCTGCCATTATACTTGCTTGACAACTTAACTTTTGACTTAGATAAGTAGAACTGGAGCAAACACGAACACATGTTATGAATATAAGTAGGTCCATTGATGGCCATCTGATATGCCAAAACCATAATATTAGGAAGTTTGTGAGTCCAGTGAACTTCATTTCTATGTTTAAGATGAGCTCTCATGCATTTGTTGATTTCTTATTGTAATATAATTATTATCATATCCAAGCCTTTAATCAACTCAAATTGTATGTTCAGTTGAGTAATT
Source organism: Alpinia galanga (assembly GCA_037177395.1). Taxonomy (NCBI): domain Eukaryota; kingdom Viridiplantae; phylum Streptophyta; class Magnoliopsida; order Zingiberales; family Zingiberaceae; genus Alpinia; species Alpinia galanga. Next base: position 664,750 of record JBAMHZ010000002.1, on the reverse strand, counting down.
ATTTGGAGTTGGGTCTAAATTAGTTTTAAATGACTTAAACTGGTTTTCATGGGCTTTGGGTTTGTTCACCCAATATGGGTGAATACTGAGTTTTATCTTCCAATATACGAGAATGTAATGTTTGGGTAGGTAATGTGTAATTTTTTGCTTGTGCCTGTTAGTTTTGATTTTGAACATGAGCAGAATGGTACATATTGCCTGTGCCAGTCAGAAGATGGCACAGTTATTATGATTATATAAATTCTTTCTTTTGCAGGCTTTACTGTGCATGTACTTGTGTCCTATGATATTGGGTGAAACATGTATAAACAACAAAAAAAAAAGTTTCACGTGTCAAAATGGCTAGCAATTGGCACTCCAATGGACCAATATAGTTTAACTAAATTATGATATTTGACATAAAGGTATCAAATGGTCACTTCAGTTCTCAAATATGCAAGTTCTTTTGCTGGATACCTGATTCTTGGATGTGTCCTTCAATACTAGACTGCTCTAGTTTAATCATTCTCTGTACATTGTCTTGTACAAAATTCAGGAACATTGAGGATGATCCTACACCAGTTGGCAACTCAAATCTAGATAATGGGATCGAAAGCCCATCAACAGAGAAGAGAAAGAGCAGCACATCTGATCCTGAACAAGTATCTGCTTGTTTTCTGAAACAATTATTCATTTTTTCTTGATATTGCCAATTGTTAAGCCACAGCTTGATTCTAAGTTCATCATGATGAGTTGATTTCTAATTTTTTTTATAAATAATGTTTTTTTTCATGTTTCAGGAGGAATCTAAAAAAGATCATTTGGTCACTGATTTGTCCTGCATTAAAAGCGCTGACGAGGACCAAAAGTCCATTCCTCTTCAGCATACCTTATCCAATGGTTTAGAAACTAAACAAGATGATGGGCTCTATGCTAGTGATCCTACCTTAGCTATCCATGACAAGCTATCTCTGAAATTTTCTACTGGAGAAGTTCTAAGCAGTCAGGTAGACCTAGAACCCCAAGGGGGAACAAGTTTTAATGAAACTAATAGGTTCTCATTTGGAACTAGATCTGAGAAAAACATTATTCAGGTGAGATGCTCTTTTATTTTATGATCTATTCTTCTTTGTATCTCCATTAACTTTTTTGATCATTTGATGAGGTCTGGTTAATTTTGATCCTAGATTTTGAAGACATTTGTTGAGTTCCATTCATGTAATTTTGTTTGATGGCAACCTCTATTAACTTTTTGTTTTTTTGTCGAATTTATATATCTCATCAAGTTGAAGATCAGGTCACAAATATTTAGTTGTAGATATATCAGAATTCTATATTTGGTATCAATTGTATCTTTCCTTGTGGGTTTTCTTTATTTTTCATCTGAATATACGTGCAGCCTCTCTATTAGATACTGATTATTTACAAAATTGGTTAACTGTTGTATGGGAATGATTATCTATTTCTATTCATTTTGTTTCTATTGTCCTTTTTTTTTAAGATCGCACAACACTCCAATGTCAATGGAGGAGGTGGACTCAGTAGATTTAGTGACACTCCAAAGGATGCTTGCTTGGACGATTTATTCCAGCCATTAGATAAGCAGAGAGATCAAGGTACTGAAGCTTCATCATCTTCTTCTGGTCAGCAAAATGACTTGGCAAAAGAGCTTAAAGCTAGGATGGCTCAGAAGCAATTAGGAACAGAGCATGGCAATGGGGAGAAGCTTTTCAAAATTGTCATGAATTTGCGAGATAACATGATTGATATTGATGGTTCAGTAAGTTTTTTACATTAAGTATATTTCATAGTTATCAAATTGTGTTTGTGCCAACCTTTGGGGTTGACTACATCCACCTTATCTATCCATGCAAAACTATGTCAACAGTATTATTCAAATAATTAAAATTATTTTTTATTGGAAAAGTTCCTTTGATCTCCATCTACTCCTTTTACTTCTCTCTTCCTGTCTTATATAAATATAAATATATATTGATGGGGCTAACACAGCTTATGGTCGATGCTCATCTATTCGTACATAAGAAATTAGGTTTTGTTCTTGCTAATAGTGGTTGTATTGTATCTTTCTTCAGGTCTTTGATGAAAACCTTCCACCAGATAATCTTTTCCCCCTTCAGGTGCACATTTTTTCTGGAATTTTTACTAAAAATGCGGACAAGTTGTTCTCTTTTGACACTTTAATTGATTCTATTACATGATATGAATATTTAAATTTCTCCATTTATCTCCCTACCTTTTAATATGATTTTTTTTTTTGGAAAAAATTGATGAATTGCAAGTCCATGTTTGCATAAAAGATGCTCCTTATACCACTGGAATTAGGTGGCATGTCTGGTTATCTATATTAGTTGTTACATCACATCTTTAAAATTTGAATATTTTGGTATGTCTGTACGTTTGTACAAAGCTAAGCTGGCAGAGAAGATTAATTTTTATGGATTCTAGGCTGACCTGAAAGTTATATAGTGATCGAGTTGATTAGTCTTTCAGTCAGTAGGGTGCGCTCTAATTTGTCTCATTCCAATTTTTCATACTGTGCTGTCTTTATGATTGCAGTCATGTAATCCACATTCTTGCAGTCTGATACTCGTTCTTGTGGTTTTTAAAGTAATTTCTTGATCTTTCTAGTGTCTTCGGCTGCTTATTATCAGCTCCTTTCCATGCTTGGGCCATATATTTTCACAATTAGAAACCATGATCTATCTTCCTCTATTTGCAGTATAATAGATCCATAGAAGTTCTTGGATTTTATGATGTGATTTGCTTAGTAAATTTCTCATTGCATTAGGGCCATACTAATCTGGGCTTAGGTTGGTACCTGTATTAGATAAAAATTAGAACCAAGCCATGTAACCTTTATTAATTTTATTTCCTGCTGAATTTTAAATTATATTATTTGTCTTTTTTTTCTATCTGAAATATTTAATAGTATGCATTTGTTATAATTGATGCCTTTTCTCTCTCTCTATGTAGTCAGTTGAATTTAGCAAAATAGTCAGCTTGCTAAAGCCTGAAGCATCAGAAGAAGTACTACTGACATCATGCCAGAAGCTTCTGGCATTTTTCTCTCAACGCCCTGAGCAGAAACATGGGTATATGTCACAGCATGGTTTTCTTCCACTCATGGAACTTCTTGACATCCCAAAAAACAGGGTAGTTTGCTTACTGATTTCTTGGAATTTTGTTCTTCACTGACTCTTGAATAATATGATGTAGAAGCTTAAAACTTCATGAAAGTAATAATAATTATATCCTAATGAGTATTGATCTTTTGAATCTTGCTCAGATTATATGCTCAGTTCTCCAAATTATCAATCACATAATCAGTGACAATATTGGTTTTCAAGAAAATGCTTGTCTTGTTGGCCTTGTAAGATCACACTTCTTAAAGTCTTCTATAACTTGTTATAATATCTTTCTAGTAGTTTGAAATTCCTTTACTGGGGATACAGATTCCAGTTGTAATGAACTTTGCAGTCCCTGATCGGCCAAGGGAAGTTCGAATGCAAGCAGCTTTTTTTCTCCAACAGCTTTGTCAGTCCAGGTTTAGGCTTGTACTTATTTCTTGTGCTGAACTTTATACTTGTCCAATCTTTGAACTAATGGTATACTTTCATCTAGTACTTGGACATTGCAAATGTTCATTGCATGCCGGGGAATACCAGTTCTTGTGGGCTTTCTTGAGGCTGACTATGGAAAGTACAGGTTGGTTGGTTATCTTGTCAGGCAATGCATTTGCTAAGTATGCTTTCCCTATGTGCTTAGCTTGATTCCATTATCAGGGAAATGGTTCATCTTGCCATAGATGGCATGTGGCAAGTTTTTAAGCTTCAGCACTCAACACCAAAAAATGACTTCTGTCGAATTGCTGCAAAGAATGGCATACTTATTAGACTTGTCAACACTCTATATAGCTTGAATGAGGCAACTCGTCTGGCTTCAATAGCTGGAGGGGGTTTATCCATTACACAAAATGGGCTGGCTCCAAAACCAAGATCTGGTCCTTTAGATCCTCAAAGTCGGCCTACTATCATGCAGGGTGAATCACCAATTTCAGACATAGGTCATATTGATACTTCTAAGCTTGACCATCCGTTTTCATCTGGATCATTAGAGCAAACACTGAATCAAGCTTCTCATTCTCAACGGACAGATGCAACCCAGTTGGACAAACAATATTTTGGTGATGGAGATAGGATCTACCCTAATCATGCTATACTGGAAGCTTCAAAGGAGAGTGAACACTATAATTTGTGGGATCACGAGCCTTCTCGCGAGGATGCTGACTTTCCAAGGCATCATGGTACAAACTCTGCTGGTAGAAGTTCTATTGATAAAGCACAAAAGCATATGGAATTTGCATCAAATGGTCATTTGGGTGGTGCAAGTCAATTAACATCTCAGAATGAACAAATTCGGCCACTCTTGAGCTTTCTGGAAAAGGGACCGCCATCTCAGCATGTTTCAGGACAACTTGATTATGTTCGGCATATTTCTGGACTAGAAAGACATGAAAGCATACTGCCACTATTGCATGCTTCAAATGAGAAGAGGACAAATGGAGAACTTGATTCGCTGATGGCAGAATTTGCAGGTTAACACGTTATCTTGTGCATATGACCAATAATCAATCTATAGTTTAAAAGTATGGCTAACTGCTTGTATGGCTAGAGTTAGTTAAAGCTAATTGCTTAATCTTTTCTTTATAGATTCTGAAGAGTTAAAGTATGTAAATTCACACATGCATGATTGCTAGATGAAATCTAGAAATGCAAATTCTGCTTTATCAATAGTGACCAAGAAGGCAATTTTGTGTGCCTGTTGAACCTCTAGCTTATATCTTGTAGTATCTGTCTAGGAGGAATAGTATCATGGTCATGCTCATAACACTTGTCTATTATATAATCCAAGATATTAAAAAATTATGGGTTTATTGTTCCTTCTTATTGGTTATGGATGTCTCCTTGGGACATTGCCCTTCATGATTCTGCTATATTTTGAAATTCTAACTGTTTAATATTAAGAGTTTAGGTGTAAGTGATATATGTATTACTTTACATCTATTTTATTTTATTGTAGCAGCTTGCTGCTGATATCTTGGACACAGTTATTTGGATAATAATTTACTACTAGCAAAATCTCTTAACTTTCTTTATTCTAAATTGTAAAGTTTATTACAAACTTATGCATAGACAATGCAATAGTCCATGATGTTCTGTAAATATTGCATGAAGAATGTGAATTCCCAAAAGGTCTTACAGCATGTTCATCTCAACCACCCTACTTGCAACACCTGTTAGCTTGTATGGTGTGGGCATGTCTGTATCACCAAATTTAAGATTGATAGCTAAGAATTAGGACATCTCTAAATTATATTGTACTATTTTAATATCTGGATCTTTGCCAGCTGTGGGTTGTTTTCTTGGTGAATGATGTTTTTCTTGAATAGGTCTAGTTTGTTTAGAACTTTGTGGAAATAAGAAGGTACTTCTTATATGGATAGTTGTCAACATGACACTTGAACTTTTTATTTGGACACTGACATTGATTCTGAATTCAAATCTTAAAATTACGAAAGAGAGTTGTTATATTGAAGGCTTTACATTTTCAATTTTTTCCCCTCCATATGCTCTTTTTCCGGTTCTTTTTACCTCTATTCATTTCTGCCTCCATTCCATTTGCTTACTTTATTTTGGGGGTGAGTGTGATGCAGAGATGTCGAGACATGGGCGAGAAAATAGCAGCATGGATTCTAATGTAAAACTTTCAAGCAAAACAAGCAAGAAGGTTTTGCCTACAATGGGGTTAAATTTAAATGATGGAGCTTCCACATCAGGATTAGCATCACAGAACACTACTGGTATTTTATCTGGATCCGGCGTACTAAATGCAAGACCTGGTAGCACTACGTCATCTGGATTGCTGTCACAGATGGTATCTTTGTCAAATGCTGATGTTGCAAGGGAATATCTTGAGAAAGTTGCAGATCTTCTGTTAGTATTTGCACAAGCTGGCACTCTGGTGAAATCTTTCATGTGTAGCCAAAGCTTGCTTGCTCGGCTTTTTCAGATGTTCAATAAGATGGAGCCACCTAGTCTCTTGAAGGTGCGTTGGAACTTCTTCAACAGTTTATAGCACCTTATCTCATCTAGGTAACTAGTGCTATCTTCTGAAAACTTTTCTCTATTGCAATGTGTAGATCCTCAAGTGCATCAACCATTTGTCTATGGATCCAAATTGCTTAGAAAGCCTTCAGCGTGCTGATGCAATCAAGTATTTGATTCCAAATCTTGAGCTTTCTGAAGGATCTCTTGTCTCACAGATACACAATGAAGTGTGCAATCTTCACAGATTTTTTTTCTTTGTTTTTTGTTCTCTTTGGTATAAGATTCATTAAACGGTGTGGCTAAATTAATTTGCTCATCTTTGGAAGGTCCTCAATGCATTATTCAACCTTTGCAAGATCAACAAGAGGAGGCAGGAACAAGCAGCAGAAAATGGAATAATTCCACACTTGATGAATTTTATCACTTCAGATTCACCACTCAAACAATATGCATTATCTCTGCTATGTGATATGGCTCATGCTTCTCGAAACTCAAGGGAGCAACTGCGAGCTCATGGAGGATTGGATGTGTACTTGAATATGTTGGAAGATGAAGCTTGGGCTGTTATTGCTTTAGATTCAATTGCAGTCTGCTTGGCGCATGATAATGAACAACGGAAAGTAGAACAAGCACTACTGAAGAAGGAATCAATTCAGAAATTGGTGAAGTATTTCCACGACTGTCCAGAGCAATACATCGTCCACATTTTGGAGCGTTTCCTGAAAATAATTATGTAAGAGGATGGAATTTTTTTTCCTAGTCTCATCTGTTTTAGTTGTCTCATGATGTCCTGGTTTCTAACACTGAATAAGCAAATAAAAATGCAGGAAATCAACCCGGATAAATACGGCTATGGCTACCAATGGTTTGACAGCATTGCTAGTTGCAAGGCTTGAACATCAAGATGCTATCGCTCGACTTAATCTTCTAAAACTAATTAAGGTAATTTTTCTTAGCCTTTTTATTAAGTTAATATTTCGATCCAAATTATCTTTCAATGGGTTTTGCAAGAACATCTGAGTAATGAAATCAAGGAAAACCATCAGATAATGGCTTAAGACTAATAACTGAAATACGAGAATATGTTTTTGCCTCTTATTCAGTTTTTTTTTTTCAGGCCGTTTATGAGCACCATCCTAGACCGAAGCAATTAATCGTGGAGAATGATTTGCCTCAGAAGCTTCAAAATCTGATCGAAGAACGCCGAGATGGTCAAACATATGGAGGCCAAGTGCTAGTCAAACAAATGGCAACCGCTTTACTAAAAGCTCTTCATATCAACACTGTTTTGTAAATATTGGATCCGCATTTCCCAGAATCGTATCATAATTTTGAAGTTCTTCCTCTCCTTTCCCTCAGGTACAACAGATTTAAGAGGTTCCTTTTTATTTGTTGTTTTTTGCTCGTTCAGTAATGCTGATATATTCATTTCCCTGCTACGATCCCTGGACGAAGTAACTTTTAATTCTATGTTTGTTGGTGCATATATATATATATATAAACTTCTTATTTTATGAGAGTTTCTAGTCTCATTTCATCTAATTCGTCTCCTTTCAGTATTTACCTGCGTAGGAACGTGCTCTTGCAATTAGGGTAGTGCTTAGATTTCATTTCAGACAAATAAAACAACGTGTAATGATAAACACCTAGTCTGTAGTTTCATTTCATGTTAGGGTTTTATCTATAGTTAGTGCAAGATGTGCTGATGCAGTGTTTACCGGCAATCAAGAAAGGAAGCAGTGTGGAAGAAAGAATGAGCCTCGGCTCTGTGGATCCCTAAAGGAAGCAGTAATGATAATTTTATTTGTGCTTATTGATAAGTTCGGAATTTGCCTCTTTGCTGGGCATTGGTGTTGACACTTCCTTTAATGATATGCTTAGATTTTCATGGATCAACATGCATCGAGAGGCAAATTAGAGACTTGCACGAGCAAAGTCAATTCCTGGGACTGCAAGCCTTTTCAGGGTGTTTGTTTTCCTACCGTGTTAATCTTTGGTTGGGTACAAAGTGTTTTTTGTGATTTATCTCTTTCGTGTTGGCTGTGGGGTCGGTTGGTGGGAGCGCTGAAGGCGAGCGAATTACCTTTTGCACAAGAGAGGCAAATTAGAAGTTTAATACCTCAATTCGTATTGGAATTTCAATCTACAATCGAAGTGATATGATTTTAATATCGTGTCATAAGTTTCAATAATTTTTAAATATAAAATATATAATAATTTTAAATATTAAAAAATTAAAATAAAAAATAATTTAAAAAATTTAATAATAATAGTAAAATCAATTTTGATAAAATAAATTTTAATGATAATAAAATTATTATTTATAATATATATATTAATAAAATAAATTTTGAAATAATTTATGGAATATTTTTAGATTAATAAGATAATTTTATTAAATTTTGATTGATTTTATTTAAATTATAATTAAAAGTTGATTGAAATTATTAATTTAATTTTTAATTAAATTTTACTGTGCCTATAGAATTTTGTCCACAATCATTGCTTGCGTCTGTGAGGTTGTCCATGGCTCTATGCGAGTTATTTATGGCCGACATGACCATACGAGGCCACTTAGGCCATGTGAAAATGTTGGTATTATTTGATCGGTATTGGACAATGAACAGAACGATAAATTTCATTCAAATCAAAATTTAAAATAATGATTTAGACCATCTTGTGTTGCAACACCTTTTCATGGGAGGTGCTTTTAATTATTGTGCAAAATGTTAGAATTTACTAATCTAGCAATTCCTATCAATCTGTCTTTAGAGCATTGTAAGAAAGGTAAATCGTGATGAGTCTTTAGCTCTTGAGACTAATAACTAACGTATGAAGAGATGATATTCTTATGTTTATGAGGAATTAATTCGTTATTTATAGTGCAATATCTGTATGCGTTAGTTACTAGATCATTCTCATAAAGTAGGTGCTTTCAATTATGGCTTCTATATTCTGATTGACAGTTTGCCTACCAATCCACTGCTGGAGGTTCGAGACACTCGTAAGGGTAACTTATATCCAAAATCTAAGCTCCCATGGATACGGATGTATTCGAATTAATATTCAGATGATAAATTTATTTTATTGAATAAAGATCAATTTCATCCATAGAGTTAATTTTTGACGGAGAGTATCGTCCCATCGAGGAGAGGCTACTAGATATCATCATTTATTTTCTCTCTACAATTTGAAATGGATGTAAAGGGCGTTTAGGATGAATAAAATTATTAATAATTTTACTTCATTGCATGCGAAACCTAAGATGAGACAAGAGATGCTTGGGTTGATAAGTACTCTGGGAATCAAAATGGATGCTCAGACTGTTTAACACTTTGGAAGCTACAATGGATGATCGAAATGCCGCACTTTAGAGTGGGTGTTTGGGTTATCAAAACCTTTGGAGGCTAACGTCGCTTGGTGCCATGTATGGCAGATCTTACTGTGGTTGATCGAAATCAAGTAGGTTGTTTGATCATGAGGATTCAAAAGCTCCTAGCACTGCTACAAATTTGGGTGTTTTTTTTTTTTTTTTTTCCATTCTCGAAGATTAAGCTCCCCTCGGTTATTTTGAGTCCATCAATTTCTAATTTTTTTCTGAAATATTTCGGTCCCTTTTTTTCCCCATTGATTCAATTTATTACTTATAATTTTAATTAAATGATTATCTGATAATTACATTATTAATATTATAGAAAATAAAATATAATTTATGTTATTTAGCTTAATCTTAAATAACTTAATAAAAATTTATTTGTTTATAGATTTTAATGCATAACTTAATTTAATACTTTATTAATTATCCTTAGTTTAATGCTAAGGTTCTATTTATTCTAAAAGATGACGGTGACAGGTGACAGCAACGATTGGTGATCAACAGCGTCGATAGTCGATGACTGTCAATGACGGCGATGATAGTCACCAGTGATGATCGGTGACTGATGGTGGTGATTGGCGGCGACGATTGACAGCGATGGTCAGTGACCGACGACGACGATTGTTGACGATCAGTGGCACAGTGGTAACCGGCGATCAGTGGTGACGATTGACAATCGGTGGCCGACGAATGATGGAGGCGACGACCGACGACATTGATAATCGACAACCTTCAATGATGATGGCAGCGGCATTAGCCCAGGATCAGTGGCATCAGCGGCCGATGACCATCGATAGGTGACAAGCAACGACTGATAGTGTTGGTGATTGACGATGTCAATGATTGGTGATTGGCGACGTCGACGACCGATAACTGTGAGTTATTGACTAGGGTTTTGATTATATATATTCGAATGAAATTAATTAAAATTTTTCTTTAGTTTTCTAACTTTTTATTTACTAAAATAATTTTAATATTTTTTTTAAAAAAATAGTCGACTTATATAACTTTGGGAGCGAGAAAGGAAATAAAATTATGGGCGCACAGCGAAGTCGATGCAGAAATTTATGTCGTAAAATCTTCAATTAGGATGTGTATATTCGCCAATATTTTTTAGGATTAATTTATAAACTGCCATATTCTCTATAAATTTTTTAACGTATCTATTATATACTTAAAAAAAAGTAACCAATTTTTTTTAAAAAAAAAACTTAGAGCATTAAATGAATTAAGCGTTCATGAACAAATTTAATGTTCAACTCACTAAAAACTTATTATGTTCGTTCAATATATATCAAAGTTAATTAATAAACATGCTTAAGTAGCTTAATAAATTAAATAAAAAAGATTAAATATATATATATTCGATTTATTAACGTCTATGAACAATATTCGTGAACAATATTTATAAACAGTATTTATAAATAGTATTCATGATTAAATTTATTTAAAAATTATTTATGAACTTATTTAAATTTATTTATAAATAAAAATTAAAATTTTAAACAAACAAATATGTTTGACTTAAGAGTTTAATAACATTTAAAAAAATTAAACTTAAACGAGATTAAATGATTCAAGCTTGATTAGAAGTTCAATATGTTAGTGTTTAAAAGATTTATATATCTCTACAATGGTATGATATTGTCCACTTTGGACCTAAGTCTTCATGGTTTTATTTTTGGACTTTATCCAAAAGGCCTCATACCAATAGAGATATCTTTATCTTATAAGTACATGATCTTTTCCATGTCTTACCAATGTGGGACTTTGATTGTATTCCCAATACTCCCAACA
>JBAMHZ010000002.1:642318-653370 GCA_037177395.1 Alpinia galanga | reverse complement strand
TGTAGCATCATCAAATTTTGTCACTTGAGTGTCATTGTCTTTGGAATTCACATGCATCTCTTTTCGAATCATCTTCCTGCAGTATTACTCTTAATTTGACTAACATTTGGCCATCTTTGGCAAGTCAATCCAATAAAAAAGCAGCACTGTCTTAGCTCCTACCAAAGGTTGGCATGCAACAATATTCCTAATATTAAAAAAAATCCAAAAGCTAATTTGGAAAGTCTAGTCAAGAGAGATACAAATACAATCAAATAGCTGAGCCCAAAAATTCATTTTTTAGGAGCTAGGTTATCTTAGATTACCAATAAAACTGAAGCAAGATTATTTTAAGAGTTAAGTAGAACAAGAAAGAACAATACATGGGCAACACATATGTGTCATGTCATCTTATAAACGTCACACAACTCTCAATGGCTTGGCTATGCACTAAATCCATATGCCATTTATTTGATAATTACCTTTTCTTCCCTTTCTTTTGTATTGTAATGACAGTCTATGTAAAAATATATAAGAATATCTTAGTTTAATTTGCGTCCTTATTGTAATATAATCAGTCCACAATGAAACATGATCTTAGGGAACAGAAAGCTGTTTCTCCTCAAGAAGGAATCAATTTGACTTGGTTGTGAAGGTGACTGGTAGCATGGGATTCATCTAGTGGCCTGACATTATTAAGTTTGAAATCAAAAAGATGATACAGATGTGAATGTTGAAGTTTGCCTTTTCATTGTCTCTTCTTTACCAAAATGCAGTCTGCTAGCAACTAGAGCAGGTGAAACAGGCATCTTTAAGAACCAAAATATTCCTAAAGAAATCCTAGTTTGGAAGAATTCTATTTCTTACCAAATTATAAAGCTGAAATCTAATGTGCCTGATATTTAATAAAGGAAGCTATCTAAGGATGCTGGTTCTTCTATCATTTTACTACTCTTTTAGAAACTATTATACTCTTCACATGAACCATTGGCACCTTTATTCATTAATCAATTTTCATTTCCCGCATACTTCTCCCTTTTTACTAATCTGATTTCTCCATCACACTCGTTGTGCTATTGATGAAGCAATTTTAGGACTTCACTAGGTATTTGCACATATTCAAGAAAAACAGTGTTAAAAAAGTTGGCTTCTATTGCATTGAACCTAGATATGTTCTTGATTCACATTGACAGTAAACAACTGCATAGAAGTAGAATCAAGCTTCTGTTGATAGTTTTACATCTATTGAGGAAAAATTCCAAGAGACACGTTTAGGATGGTATAAACATGTTCTTAGACGACCAATAAATACTCCAGTTAGATAACGTGAAACTATGATGAATACGAACATCAAACGAGAAAGAAGAAGACCAAAAAAGACTTGATTAATAACAATAAAATAAGATAAAATTTAAATATAGATGATTATAGTAGGGGATAGAGCCCAATGACGTAAAAGGATCCATATAGCCGACTTCATCCAGTGAGATAAGACTTGGTTGTTGTTGTAACTTTGCATAAATTATATTTATCAACTAGGAAACAGAACCTATAATGTTTGCAACAGTGTATCCCAGAATCAAGTCAGTAATCAGCCATCTATCTTCATATCAGGAGTTAACCAAAATGCAATAGACAACAAAATTTAAGCAGCAAAGTTTACATAGTGAATTGCTAGACTCACCTGGTTTAATAAAATCTGAAAGACCAAAATCAATCAGCTTCATGTCAGCACATTCATCTTTAGTGGAAAAAAGAAAATTCTGTGATAAAGAGGGGATGAGGAAATGTTGAAAGAGAAAATCACAAGACAAGACGACTCCTAAAAAAAAATATATGTTTCAATCACAAAGTGGCTTATGGTGTCAACCTCTGGCTTCAAATCACGATGCACTACACCTTGAAGATGACAAAAGGCAACTACACTCAGTATTTGGACAACAATAGCCTTTGCATCCTCCTCCGTGTATCTTCCACCTCTTGAAAACCAAAGAACTATAAGAAAATTTACATGATCTAAAAAAAATATAAAACAATTAATGACAAAAAAAAAGAGTACCTGGACAAAATTCTCTCTAACAATTCTCCACCTTCACATAATCTGAAAAAACAAAACCATGAAGAGAGAATAAGGTAGCCATGCCAACACAGTAAAATATATAGGGAAACCCCCTCATTGTTTATTTAGGCAATTGATACAGCAATGAATACTTTGATGAAATCTGATTCTGCAAAATAGCATATTAACCACAGTAAAAAGTGCCAAATGAATTAAATTCTATATCAAATAATGTGGCGCAAACAATCAAAAATTAATTGTACAAAATACTCATAGCATTATAGCAATGAATATTAGATTAGGACATAGTGACATACTCCATCACTATGTAGACATTAAGTGTGTCCTCACATGCCTCATAAAACTTGACAAGATTCTTATGGCCAGATAAAGCTTTCAGGATCTTAACCTCCCGGCAAACATCTTCAATTGATACAGGTGTGGTCATCTGCATTAAAGATCCCAAAATATCAGCAAGTGAAACCATATGCTCATTTTAAAATACCATGGAGTAATGGCTATCTTTTTCAAGACAACAGCAATTATCAGCTAGTCCTGAAATTTGCAAGTTTTCATATTAACAAATTTATTGATTGCAAATCAAGGGAGAAGGTGATGAGCGAGATCTATGCATTTAGCCAGAAAGGAAAGTATCATAAAATTCCCATATCTTTCACTATCGACTGTATTTTCATTCCCAAGAAGAATTCAATAAAACTAGTTTAAATAGGAAAATACAAAGTTCAACCATATAAACTTGGCAGTAACAAGGAAACCAACTCGGTTGTTGATAAACTGTGGTGCTACCAATTACCTAGTGCTTTTCACCAAAAAAAAAGGAACCAATAGAACTCTACAACATAAATAGCACTTCCAATCCATCTAAAAAAACATTATCACTGAGACTATAAGAGGAAAAACTACAGTGGTTTTCAAAGTTTAACTTGCATGAATTCAGTTAAGGTTAAAAAAAAAAAGCAGGTAACTTAACTGCAACAATATAACTAATTTAGGATAACATAGCATCCAGAAAGAATGTTAGATCATCTAAGTGTTTATATCATGCTAGCATGTGAATGTGAAGTTATGATATCAGTAACATGGCTAAAGACCAAGTCCTTTCAAGTTATTGGGAAGATGATTTGAAATTTTTGTAAGACAGGAATTCAAAGAAAGAGATTACATCCTTCCATTTGTAGAGAAGATAATTTAAGCTAAGAGTCCTTATAAAAAGCTTAGTTTACAAGAGACCTCTTGCAGTAAGCTCAACAGCGAAAGATCCATGGAAACAAACCCCCAACAATACAGGGAATAAGGTTTGTTTTGATTGTATAATTTCTTTATGGCAACAAACTTTTTCACATTTAGCAAAACATAAATAATTAGTAGACTGTCTAAAATTTAAAATATTTGGATCATTCTAGTATGAGCTTATTCAGTAATATCACTCACCAGATGTGTATAGCAAGGCTAGGATTATATGTTTATGTTTCTTCCAAATCATCCAGAACATATAAGGCAAAGAAATTGTCAAAAAATATTCTCTGTTTAATTGGAGATACTATCAAGTTAACTGGGGAGTTTATTTATTTTGCAAGTCAGCAAGATGAAGACAGTTTTTCATGTGCTTAAAATCATAAGAAGATGCAATGCCACGACAAATAGAGTTGTAACTGTTATTCAACTAATTTGTATTTCAATTGTTTTTCTATCTCCTTAATTTTGTTATAGGAGAATCTCGTGTCATTTTCAGCTCATAAAACGACCTGTGTCAGTGTCTCTCTCCAAACCCAACACCAAAAGCACAAAAGAAAGGACAAATAGAGAGAAACAAAAAACAAAAGTCGAACGCAGAATTAATAGTCAGAAGTCGGATAATACAGGCACTAAATCACAAACGAAGAGATGATAGAGACATTGATCTTCTAATTGATCGTCTAGTAATTGACACAAATATCTGGACATAGTTAAACAATTCGTCAAGGTTGAAAAAAGAAAAAAAAAATTGAGAGAGAAAATTCACGTTTTGGACATACCACCGCACCTTAGCTTTAGAGATAATCTTGACGGCAACAAGCTGACCTTTGATCTCCCCCTTTTTAGCAGTGGCCAAGCAAGTATGTCCGAAATGGCCCCTTCCCACCTCCTTTCCCAGCTCATACTTCGCCCCAAAATTTTTGCTATACCCAAAGCTCTTATCCAATGGCCTCTCCCCTTCCCCAGCCCCGTCATCGGGGACCGGTCCATCCTTAGGCTTCCGGAGGCCTTGCCGCTTCGCGAGAGCAGCCTTTATGTGCTTCGCCGGGGATGGCGGCGGAAAAGGCCTCCCAAAAAATCGCCGGGGGGTGGACCTGGCGGGCGAGGGGGAGATCCCATCAGGGAGGGGAGTAGCGGATCCCTGGGGGAAAGGGCTAGGCCAGGCAGCACCGCCGCCGTAAGAGTAGTGGGGCGCAGTCGCGCCACTCCGGGATTTCCGGGCGGGTGTCGCCGGGACTATTTCTCCTGCGCCATTGGCCAAAGTCTGGCCGCCGCCGTCCTCGGAGACAGAGACGTTCTTGCCGTAGCACTGCCCCATGATCGTCGCCCACCGCTTCCCTCTGCCTCGATTTCTTCTCTGTCGCCGGGATTCGACGGTTTCGACAAGGGCAGTCAAAGAAGCGGCAGTCGACGGGAGAAGGAACAAGAACAGAGGCAGCATTAAATGCGGCGGAAAATTTTCACCTTACACCCTCTACTTCAAATTCTTTTTATGAAGTCTCCTATAATTCTATTATGTTCACAATACCCTTCCAATATTTTCAAATTTGCCGCTCTACATCATAACCCGTATCCAATGACATTATTAATTCAACTAAACAAAATAATGACATGTAAATGAATTCTTTTCTAACAGTTTTCATTTAAAATTTCATACTTATTTATCATATTACTAATAATTTTAATACTATACTATAATACATTAAAAAAATAATTATACATGTACTTAATACTGAGAATGCTAATGAGTGACAAAGTTTATTAATTTAATATTTCAAGAGTATTGTAGCTTTGGCAGCATTTTGAATGTAAATTCTACTTTTTGAGGAGTCCATTCATAAAGTTCCGAGATGAAGTGAGCCAAAAAGAAGAAGGATCCAACTCCGTCTCGTTTCTTCAGATCCCCTATTCACTTTCCAGATAGCGACGTGTTTTAAGGGCGGACAATTCCCATGAAATTCAATACGTGGCGAATTACTAATGGGTGAACTTAGAAGAAAATGTTTGTATTCTTGCAGGAGATTGAGACGTCCTCGGGTTCGGGGTGCCGAATCCTCCGCAAACACGGCGCGTCGCGCAGTGCGCGATCTCGCGTTTTTCTAAATTTGCGATGATCGGATCGGGGGCCCCAGGAAAATATCCCAATGAGGTGCTTGTGTTTCGAAATATTTGAATTAGACCCATTTTATTTTTTTTTAGACCAAATTGATGTTTCTAGACCCTTTGATTGCACATTGTTAACGAGTTTTAGTGACTTCGTCGTCTATTTTTTTTTTTTAAAGTTAGCTGGAAGCTATCGACTCATCTTTTTTGACTTCTGTTAAATAATTCATATAAAAAATAAAGAATATTTTCGCCTAAATTTGTGTTTAATAAAAATTAAAGTATTCTATATAAACAATAAAGCATTAAATAAAAGTAAAATAAACTAAACACGGAAGGTGGACGAGATCCACGTTGACCAAATTTAAAGGCAAAGTAGTCACGAGCAAGAGGTCAAAGTCAACACCTAGATAAAGAAAAAGGAAGAGCAAACTCTCCATTCGTTTCCTTGTGAATAGAGTAAATGCAATTGCTACTTTTCTCCTTCCTTTGCTTTACCTGTTTTTTTTTTTTATAAAAAAAGAAAGAAGAAGTTTTAATAGATACAAATTGTAGAATTTTTAAGGGCAATTTTTTTTAATTTTTGAAAGTTCAGGAGATATTTTTACGAAGAGGGTAAAGTCTATTTTTTTTTCTCTCTCTCTCTGTTAATTATAAAGCCTTCCACTCACATAGCAGTTGACTTTTCTTAGTCAAACTTTAATTGATGCCCAGATGACTATTTGTTTGACCACAAACACGCAAGTGGTGGTGTCATGTACTCCCTCCAAATTTATCTACTGGAAACTTTAATCTATGATACAGTCAGAATGCTATAATTCTGGAGAAATTTTTTCTTAACAATTTCACAATCATAGTTTTGTCCAAGTTGATGAGAAAAACAAGGTAGAATCCATAATTAAAGAATCACAAGATTACACATCAGAAATGTGAAGAGAAAAAAAAAGAAAGATATGTAATTAGGAGAAGTCAAACTGTCCGTGGCAGTTAATTGTTGATCATGCAAAAGAAGTTGACTTTTTGTTCTTCCAGATGAAGTATCTGTGATTAGTTTGTTGAGGTATGAAGCTGAGTCCAAACATCTCCTTGAGGACCTGCCCTTGCTCCACAAGACCAATTAGTTTGGCCACAAGGGAAGCACTCCCCTTGACGTGTGCCATATCGATTTTGGTCCAGATGCGTCGGGCGAGCTGCCATCTCCTCTGTTTGGAGTCGAGATCGATTCCCCAATCAGTATACAATGAGATCCTTTCTTGCAGAGTGAGCTTCTTCTGCATATGCCTGTACAACATTTCTCTTTCGCGGCGGAGATACCTTGAGCTGTTGAAAAATTTGAATGGCGCTAGTATTACCATACAAATCTAGTTTGAATGACAAAAGAGAAGGAACCAGAGAAGTGATGTACCTTGAAGAAGATGTAGGATTATGGCTACTCTCGATTGCTACTGTTGTGGCACAATGAACATGAGACGAAGTGTTTCGAAGAAACGATAGCCTTCTGTGTTCCACTTCGATGTAGATGGAGTCGGTTGGATCGCCGTTGAAAAGCAGGAAAAAGTAGGTCCTGTGGACAAAAGGCACATTGCAGCTGTGCCAAAGCTCAATTATCTCTTGTTGCTTCATCTCGAAGTCGAATGGCCATCTTGAAGGAGATTCAACTGGATAAAGTATCGAGTCTATTCCCACATCCTTCATGGTTTTCTCGACTTCAGAATATTCAACTTGTGCATCTCGGTTCTCCTAAAACAAGAAACAGTATTGAAACTGATTGACATAATGGCACGTTAGGTACACAATTGCAGACATCAATGCTAGGACAAATGTGTATCGGTTCGTTGTGCGGCCATAATAGAAGGGTATCACATTTTACAAGGAAGATTTCTCACCTGTTCAATAAGTAGTTCCTTTTGATGCTGACTCTGAACAACCCTTGGAGAACAATTACTGATGTTTGACATGTCGTCTTCACGAACAACCAAAATATCCCCGGTTCCGACCGCATCATCTGAAAGTTCGATAGTTCTGTGAGATTCTTCATGCGAACATGCCACAATTTTTGCATGATGGCCAAACTCAGACATGTTTGTTAAAACACCATCTGATACGCCATCAAGTTGTGTCTCATGATGCTGCTCTGCATCTTCAGATGAAAAAGATGAAGCAATCATTAGCATTCCATTGATATTACCACTTCCAGTTTGCGATAACTCCCTAGAGGCCATTACTTTAGGCATTTTGGGCAGCAGAGATGAAGTGCCGGCACATGGTTTTACGACAGCACCGACTGCACTTGTTGTGGTATCCAATGGTTGCTCCATTCTAGGTATCAAATCTATGCTGACCCCATAATGTGATCCAGGATTCTCGAGCTTTGCTGTGTCAATCACTTTGCCCAGAGATGGTAGACTATCATCGTCTTGAATCATTGATGCAGCACTGGATTCCTCACTTTTGGTCGTGCTCAAAGCATGTATCTCGATACACCTAACTTCCTTGCAGTGGTCTTCAATTTTTTCTTGTGAGGATTTAAAGCCCTTGCCACTTTGCCGCTGCAAGATCATTCCGCTGGTTGCAGAACTGCTAACTGAATTTCTAGGTGAGATGTCATGATCTTTGTCCAGTTTACTATGGAGCTCTAAATGATATTCATCTTCGTAATCCCTTTCGCGTGGCATGCAAAGTCTTCTGAATTCAATTTCTGGACTTCGATATGCAGTGCCTGATGTACCATAAAATCTTCTAGATTCAGTATCTGGACTTTGATATGCAATGCCTGATGCACTGGAAAATCTTCTAGAATAAAAATCTGGACTTCGATATGGGACTCCAAATGCTCCTGAAATTGAGCACACATCTTCTCGGGTATTTTGCATCTGTGATACTATAGAAGACTGGCTCAATTCATCCTACACAAATATAAACAAATTTTAACAAGGCAAGACGACTTATAGGACACTTTTGGTAAGCTTGTTTTGGAACCATACCCATAGTCTTGAAGCTTGTCCATTGTCACCTACAGCTCTAAGCAAATCATCGAGACGAGACTGAGCAAGATCTCTTTGCTGCATCAGCTCCATGATTTCTTGTTCCATCTGTATGAGGATTTAGAAAAACAACATTCAGAATATAGTGAGGAGCTCCGATGAAGTGAGGTAAAAAAACCTTTGGTTGTAGAAAGTATGTTGGTGGTGCATTAAGAGCTGAAACATTATTGCTTTAACAACCTTCTTGATTTGTGAATCTTTGTCCCTTAGAGCTTCAAAATGGGTAGTGCAGGAGATTAATCCTGGATTACTGAGTTCACTCTCCAATCTGGTGACTTCTCTCTGTAGATGCTTGATCAATGCCTTGTCAGACATCACCACATTCACTTGTGCATTTGTGACTACTTGTTTCGCACAGTGTGCAAAGAAGAGGGTGTTCCGGGACTGTTCAACGTGACTACGCGCAGCGCTCATCGTGCAGACGATAGCAGTTCTTGCATTACCCCCCAAGGATGATTGTAATATCCGTGTCAGTTTTGAATCTCGATATGGAACATGCCCATTCCTTCCCTCACTGCAGCAACATAAGATCATTAGATATGCAATGAAAGCCTGAATTTGATTGAAGATGTTAAGAACTGAACTTAAGGTGTCTTTAGTTAGTAACCATATATACGTCCAAAGTAGAGCATGTACTACGACTCAAAATAGATAAAACAACACTGGGTTGTGCATGACCAAAGGATCAAAAAAGACTTGAATCCTCAAATACATGTAAAAGAGCTAAACAACCTTAACTTTCGGATAACAGTTCCAAGGGTAAGCAAGCTTCGATTGATATGGCAACCTTCTTTTAGTCTAGCTCCAGCAGGCGAGGCTTGAGATGCACGCTCGCTACCTGCAAGGTCTACAAAATTCTGTCCGAAGGAAACATTCTCAGATGTGGCATTTTATATTCAGAAGTATCATAATTTAGTTACAAACAAAAACCATACCACGGTTGCTGCTAGGACGCTATTTCTACTTACAAACTCTCTACTTGAGCTTTCAATTGTCTGGCGTAAAAAATAAACAACATTAGAATAACACAACTGCCAAAGCCAAACAACATGCAAATAAGGTGACTGATAATATATTAGAAGAGTGCGAATTCAAGTTAATATGACTAAAGGAGCTAACCAATCTAAGTATCTGATGAGATCTAGAGCTTGTTTCGTTCAGTGCAGTTTCCCCTATCTGTCTTTGTGCTGCAGTACAACAGAAAAAAACAGTAAGCATACAGCATTCTAGGTCAAACTATGTATAATTATGAAGGAGGAACCTTCGCAAATGGAAAGAAGCTCCTTAAGGTGGCCTTCATCCCTCAGAGTTTCCTCCGTAAGTTTCTCCACTATAGTTCCTCTCTACGAAAACAATAAGATCACAAAACACACACACACACACACACACACACACACACATTGTTTACTGAAATGAGGATCAAGAGAACTCTACCACTGGATCATCGAGAAGCCTAAGTGGGGAAGCATCGGCACCGAGGAGATCCCTAACTGCTTCATTATATATCTCCATAGCTGAGAATTTCAGGACGAATTCTCTCTCGTCATGCTGTGGAATCAAAGTAATTTAATCTTACAAATCCAAGAACAGGGAGCTAATTGCAGGAAAGCACAACTTGTTACCCTTTTAATGTATTCATAGATATCGGCCACACTATGCTCGGTTATCCCGCTCATGGTATATGTCTTTCCACTGCTAGTTTGTCCATAGGCGAATATAGTTGCTGAATGGAACCGTAATAAGTCCGGAATTATGCATTAGATATACAAGCAATGAAAGCGAATGAAATGACAAAACACAAGGAATAAAAGTATTCTCCCATTTTGAAGAACAAAATGATAATTTAGTACCATTAATTCCAGTGACAACAGAAAGAGCAACTTCCTTGGCTCCTTGTTCATAGACATCTCTGGTGCTGCATTTGAACCCAAATACTCTGTCTGTCAATATGGAAAGGAAAAAAAGAAGACAAAGTATTAGCCATACGAGAAGATATAGATCCGCAACAAAAAGATTTGTCGACCAAGAAAGAACTCAAGAAAGTAAAGGATGCAATTTGGAGAACACTTACCGAAAGTAAACACTGTTGGATACACAGTTCGATCCGGGAAGTTGCTATTCTTCAGGACAATGGTGTTGTCGTCGATGCATTCCCAATCCGCGGTGTCATTGCGCTCAATCTCCTTGGCATCGAGAGGCCTCACCCTGACGGAGACCAGTATCCTCTCCTCCTTTCCCCCACCGCAGCCGCACCCGCCCTCTTCGGCCTTCTCCTCCCCGGCGACGCTCTCCATCCCTCACCACCGACCTACATAAAACAAAGAGCTTCTACGATAGTTAAACATGGAGTGCAGAAGACAATGCGCCACACGGTGACCTAAAAAACCCAACAAAAATGGGATTTTTTTAGGGGACAAGAAGGAAGAAGAATCGCAGAGAGCCCCACCTCACCCCTAGCGAGGATTATTTTCTTCTCGCTGCCGTCCCCCCAACAATAAAAATCCAATTTTTTTTTTTTTGAGCCTCAAAACCTGGTCTTTCGAGGATGGGGGGATCGGGAAGTGGCCGTCGTCATTAATTGGATTCAACTGCTTCTCGCGACGATGTGGG
>JBAMHZ010000002.1:620373-633458 GCA_037177395.1 Alpinia galanga | reverse complement strand
GCCGGAGCAGGAGGAGCTCAACCGGCGAGCGGAGGCGTTCGGCAAAATTTTCAACGACGAGATGAGACTTCAACGGCGGCGATCGACGCAGCAGCCGTGCATGGCGGCCATTAATCATAATTAAAAATCAGAACCAAAATACACAAAAGAATATCCAAGTATGAATTAAAGTCAATATTGTATTTTCTATATATCGCAAAACTGGTACGAACAAAACATAAACGTTTATAAAAAAAATCAACTAATTCCCTCGCTCAACTTCATAAACAATGTGATTTAGACTGCAATTGGATCAGATGAGCTTTCAAACTTTGCTCCTGAACCTGATGATTAAACCGACAAATTAAAGAAGAAAAAAAAACAAACAAACAAACGTTAATAAATTAACCACAATTATACGATAAACATTTATCAATAACACATTAGATGGTAAAACTATATGGTTTACATGAAGCGAAGACATGAAAGTGAGCAGATGGCAACACTCTTGGAGAAGAGTTGTTTCTCTCTTCACAATCTGCTTGAGCTCCAAAAGCTGTGCTGATGTTTTCTGCATTCATTCCATTTGCATATCGTATTAATTAATTGATTAATTAATTTACAGTGAGGGTTGCTGCTGCAGTACTTACAGCGTGAGAGATTCTGCTCGTTGTGGTTCTGGTCATCAAAGCCAATTCTGTAGCATAGCGCAGAGACAATGAGAAAGGATGGAGATCGACCTGCAGATCGATTAACGAACGGATTCATTCCTGAAATAACATTGACAAAGATGGAGAATGGAGAGAACCTTGGCTCCATCGGTTAAGGGTGCCCTACAGACAGAAGCTTGCAAGTAGTCTTTGGTTGCTGTGAGGGCATTGGAATGCTGCTGGGACACGCTGCTCCATTCTTCCAAAACCTTCAACTACAAACCATTTTGCATTTATTCTAATTGTTGGTCGGTTCTATCAAGGAATTAATATGGCTTTTTTGTTTGTTATGGAGGTTCTGTGACTCACATGGAAAGGTAGCAAAGTAGTCAGATTGAGATGCAACTTGTTCTTCTCCATTTGCAGCCTTTTGCTTACGACTCTCGCTCGCAAATTTGATAGTAACAGCCATGCACTTAATAGATTCACCTGGACTCAGCCGCCTTCTCAATCATTAACATGTGTTTTCGGAATTGAATCGGCTGGTTCAATCAATTTAATTAATAATTAGTACGTAGAGAGTGTAGATCTCGATATACCTCAGTTTGTGTCATCTTAATGAGATAGGTGCGATGGGATCGAGCATTCGTCCATCTCCACTGGATCAGGCGGTTGCTCATCAGCTTGAGTTGGTGCCAAGCTTCATCCTTTGCTCTGTTCTTCTTCAATCCAGGACTAGTTGGAGAAGAAGAAGAAGATGATGATGATGCAGTAGTAGTGTTCTCTAATTTCCACTTGCGCCGGAACAAATCCAGTCCCAGACTGATAAAAGAGCCGTTGCTCTTCCCTTTCGCAGCTCTCGGCTCAGGCGAAGCACTTCCGGAGCGCCTCCCTTGCGACAGAGAATTCGACCGGGCCGCCGCCGGGCTTGACTCGGAGCTGAGGAGGTAGTGGCCGAGGTCGCTGGTTTTGCTGCTTCGGGCGCTGAGCGAGCGCGAGCAGAGGACGGAGGAGGGAGTCAGGGCGGCGCCGGTGGATTTGGGGGAGGGAGGGAGGTGGAGGTGTCGCATCGATCCGCCGACGATCGCCGGAGAACGGCTCCCCTTGGGGTCCTGCTTCTTTTTTCTGCTCCTCTTGTCGACCTCCGAGTAGCTCCTCTGCCGGAGTATTGCTCCTGGGGAAGCAGCTCCGGCTGGGTGAATGGTCCGCTGGAGGTCGTGGAGGCGGTCGTGGGTGAGGTGGTCGGCGAGGGAGAGGGACGCTTGGGATTGAGATCGGTTGGAAGAAGGCCAGAGGACAGCGAAGGCAGGAGAATCCCTGCGCTGCTTCGGGGAGGCGTGGGACATCGAAGAGCGGCGGCGGTCGGAGGAGGTGGGGGAGGAGGAAGCGGGGGAGGAAGGGAAGGGGAGGGAGTGGGATTTGGCCTCCCTCCGCTGTGGCGGCGCGGCCTTCTCCATGAGATGGGGAGGAGGAGGAGGAGGAGAGATTGAGGTTTAAATAGACAGAAGATGGGATGGTGGGGCGGCGCCAGAGTAAAGGAGGAAAAGGTCGCCGACAGGCGGCAGTTACTTAGCGGTTGCCGGCGGAGTCGCTGCCAAGTAGCGGGTTGGAACGGGAGACATGGACGGAGTCTGCATGCCGGCTTCTGCTTGTCCTACGAGGTCGACGCCTACATAAATAAAGCCTTTTACACTTTAAACACCTTAAATCGAAATATTACATGTAAGTTTCTATGATAAAACTTTCTTTACATCAATTTATGAAAACGTAAGTATATTAACCAAGTTACCAAGATTTTTTTTAAAAAAATGCCAGCCTTAAATTAATAAATATTTTTTTTAATAAAATTACTTTTGAGAATTCTTTTATTAATATCAGATATTTAAATTTTTAATCTGAATAATTTTAAAAAAGATAAATTCAAAAAAGTATTTGTGATTTGAATATCATTCCTCTAATATCTTAATTTTATTTTCCAAATCACTGACGTTCTATGTCGCTGCGCGTAACGCGAAACCCGGACGGTTCAAACCCCATATATCAGGCCGAAAACCGTAGCGGTTATCGCGTTTTCCGCCATTATGTTATATACAAAATTTTGATATAAAAAAAAAAGGCACAATCAGTGGGACCCACCCGCTGACGACTCTTGATTGAACATTTCCCGAATTGGAGAAGCTCGCAATTTTGAGATTAAAACAAATTGTGGGGTTATAAATTGAAGAACGCTAAAATTCAATGGCTTAAATGAAGATTGATCGATCCAATCTACCTATCGAGGATCGGGCATCGACAGTTCGACACTGCCCTAATTTGTCGCAACGACCTCTCAATTGTTTCTCTCCTTCCTCCCGCCATGAGTCTCCTTCTCCATCCGCAGTCGCGCCTCTCCGCCCGTCGATTTGGGGTTCCCTTCTCTCGCTCCCATCGTTCTCCTTCATGCAAAAGCTTTGCAGCTTCTAGGCATCTTCTCCCATTTTGATCGATTTGTTCCTTCTCAGTCAAATTCCTCACTTTTTTGAAGTTAACAACGCCCTAGGTTTCTTCACTGAATTTATGCGCTAAAAAGGTTCCTAACTTGGCAGATCGGTCCTTCCCTTCCTGCAGGATGAGGCGAAGTTCTATCGAGAACTCGAGGCTGCCGTGGATGTTGTGGAGAGAGCTTGCCGCCTTTGCGTTGACGTAGGCTTCTTTCTCTTGTCACTAAAAATTACGTGGATGAGAACTCTCGGAAGGACAAAATCGAATTTTTAGGCATTTACTAAAATTCCTTTCGTATTATCTTTTTCTTTTACGTGCATTACCATCAGGTGAAGAAGTTTTTGCTCTCCAATGACGGCCGGATTCTCGAAAAGAATGATCAGACGCCTGTAACAATTGCAGACTTCAGTGTGCAATCTTTGATCAGCTTGGGTAATTTTGTTTTCTGATTCGCCTAACAATTTTTTTTGTTTCTTCCGTTCTTTGTAATCTTTACTGAAGATAATGGTAAAGAAAGTTATGAGTTTTTTCTCATCCGTGTCATGGTGATGACTGATGCCAGAACTGAAGAGACTATTTCCATCCATACCATTGGTAGCTGAAGAAGACTCTGAATTTTTGAGATCTAGTTCTGCAAATTTGCAAAATATTGATGGCCATGATGGAAACTATCTTGTCAACTCAGTCCTCAATGCTGTGGCTGATAAAGCTACCGCTTCTGATGATCCATTAACCGCCGACATTGTGTTGGAGGCTATTGACAGAGGGGGAATCAAAGCGGTTTCTTTTGATGCACAACCGGCGACTTATTGGGTAATCTAACTTATTGCCGCTGAATATTTCTATGATTAACCCACTCATATTCTCTGGTGTAGGTGCTCGACCCCATTGATGGTACTCGTGGTTTTGTTAAAGGAAATGATGCACTATATGTGGTATTCCTTTTTATTTCTTTCTGCATTTCTTCCAAATCATCATAATCCATTCACTTGTCATTCTTTCTTCTCTGTTATGTGAATTACCATGTCTGTGTTATATGCAGTATGCTGGTAGCTTGAGTTCCATTCAGTACTCATTGTAAATGTTTCAGTATCTGTATTTATATCAAATATGAGAAATGGATGCAACATTTTGCTCAACTCCAATGTAGTAGGAAATCTCTATTAGGTAGTCTATGCTTTGACAGTGGTCGGTAGAATTCCCTTTACTAGACAACTTAGTGGACTAAACACCTGGATTGTTTGTTTTGTGTTAATGTATATAAGGGTGAAGGAACAGTCTTAACCAACACCTATTTTGTCGTTGCACCAAATTAATCGAGTCCAGAGATATTATGAACAAGCTTTTGTAACCAACTCCACTGTTAAGTTCAATAAGCACTCCAAGGCTCTTAGTTCCTAAATTGATCATCTCTGTAAATCTACTTCATCAGTTTTCAATTTCAGGTTGGCCTGGCTCTTGTAGTCAGAGGAGAAATTGTACTAGGTGTAATGGGCTGTCCAAATTGGAAAATCGGCACTCATACTGTTGGGAGTCAGGATAAGAAAACTGTTGAATCTGAGGCAGGGATTATCATGATTGCTCATGTAGGCTGTGGAACCTGGACAAGGAGATTTTCTGATGTTGTGGACAACCTTTTGTTGGTACAAGGTGGTTGGAAGCAATGCTTTGTCGACTCCTACTATACAGTGCAAGAGGCACGATTTTGCATTCCAGATAGTCAAACCTGGGATTTTATCCCACTATCAGCTCTGTTCAGTGCAACAGTCGATGGTACTGACCGTAGAGACAATAGCACAATACTTCTTTTGCCAGCATGTTGTGGCAGGTATGTTCAATTCTTGCGTTCGCAAGAAATTATTTTTTAGCCAACTAGTTCTGAAGATCTAGATGAATACTAGCTTCCCCATCACTATAAATCCTCAGTTTTATTTGTTGATTTGGTTCAGCAAACAATGAGTGTCTCTGCTTGTCCACTTTTAGGGTACAATGAGAATTATATTTGACAAAAAGGAGAGGAAGAAAAGGAATTTTTTAGGGGGAGGGGGATGTAGATAAACAAATCTTATGAACACTAAAGTAAACTGATCTGATTAGGATTAAGAGAACCTTGAACCACAACACAGAGATGGTGAGCCAATCGCTTTTCATCTATTAGGTACAGTCAACAAAGGGGTGAGATACAACTAGCCAGAGAGGAAATATTTCAATTTATATATATACACACATCAAATTGACTATTGGTGCATAATAGTATTGAATTCCATTACATGTTCTTCATCCATATGATACTATTTTGCGTAGTTTTACAGACTCCATGTAATGATCGATAATCTCAGCTGTTGAATTCAAAGGAGGTTGTCCTGTCAGTGTTGCAAAAATAATCATGTTCCCATGTTTTTGCAGCTTGTGTAAGTACCTTATGGTGGCATCTGGTAGAGCTTCTGTTTTCCTTCAGCGAGTCAAGTCTCAAAAGGAAATTAAGGTATCTTGAGATCAGTATATAGTTTGAAGAAAAGATTGTTCAAGAAATTTATTTGTAATGAATAGTGGTTGTTTCTTGCTTCTATTTAGATCTGGGATCATGCTGTAGGAGTCATCTGCATACAGGAAGCAGGAGGAATGGTGTGCTTCTCTTATCTGATTTCTTATTCTCGCGTGTAGTTTGCACTTGTTGTTCACTTAAGATATTTTATTTTCTCCACCAATTAGAATTATCAAAATTATGCTCTACAATTATGTTGTTCCCTCAGAGACTAGGAATCATGGATTTCAACCTAAGTATTTTGTTCCGGTTTAAGTTTGGTGCCTAAGTTCTGAGTTCAAAATCCTTTATCGAAATGGGAGCATACTTTCGAAAAATTCTATTTCACTCCTTATGAGGGCCCTAGGGCTACAAAGCATCCTCATTTTCTTAGTCACTGTCCTAGTTTCTCAATATTTCTGTTCGCGCATACTGACAACAACATCTGATTAGGTTACGGATTGGGATGGGACTCGGCTAGATTTTGCTGCTGATCAAGAACATCGAAGAATCTTATATCCGTCGGGTGGTGTACTTGCAACGAACGGTAGTTTACATGACAAGATCTTGGAGATGATCTCCTCTAATTTCTCTATAATTTGACAGTTAATACACAAGGTATTCTTTTGTTACATCTCAATATATAGAACTACGAGTGAAACAAAAAAAAAGAGAGGATAATTTTGACAGAAATCATTTACTTCTGCATTTGTTCTCCATTCATAAGCAGCCAATCGCTGTAAACAGCTCTCCCTCTGACATAATTCTTTTGCCCTGTTTTGAACTGATATTGTGAACAGGGCTCCAAATTTTATCTTGTCTTTAAATTTGCCTTATGAAGTTCTAAAATTATCAAAATGTTTGTCAGAATTTTTAAACGCTTATGATTTTTCCCTGTAATTATTCACAAGTTGAGTGTAAGATGATAGAAGTTTAAAGGGTGAGAATTGTAATACTTTGGAGGTATTTTGAAATGGAGGTAAATTTTACGTGGCGAAAATGAACTTTTCAGAAATTTTGTAAATTCTTGGGTGTAGAGTGAAATTGTTTACCTTATATATTTGGGACAAATTAAATCGCCCAAAACCCTCAGCGACCGATCGTCTTCGTCAATGCTCTCCCATGGCGGTCTGCAGGGCTCTGGCGCTCGATCTCACCTCTCCTTTTGGACCTTCCGCGTCTTTCTCTTTCTCTTCCTACGCTGTCGCGTCGAACGCTTTCACCTTCAAGCTCCGTCTCAACCGTGGGCCTTCTCCGAACTTCTTCCTTCCTTCCGATGGACGCCATTCTAACGGGCCATTTTTTCTCCCTTCGTCCCCGGGGAAGCTCTCTCTGTTGGCAACTCCTTTTGCATCTACCTGGGAAAGATGCGATCTTTCCCAACAGTTGTTTCTTGTAATAGTAGTGAACTTTGTGGATGCAGATTAGCTAGTACATGTGTTTTTAGCTGCCATTTGTGTGTATAGTAGAGGAGATGTTTTCAGCTTCCATAGGTATCCTTTTTTAATGAATTATCCTTTTGTTTTTGAGGTCCCGATTCAATTGTTTTCATGTTTACTGACATCTCTAGGCAATGATTTGAGATCATTTGTCACACATGGAAGATCGTGATATCTGGCATAGAGTAGTTCGCAACTTTGCATCAGAGTTCTTCTTGATACAATAACAAAGTATCAGAGTCACAAAAAATTTGAAAAAAAATTCACCACAGAAATAATAATCATAATTATTATACAGACCACTCATTCCTTCATGGATATCAGCATGGATCCAGTTCAGTAGCATTTCTGTGAGAGGAGAAGAAAATAGCATTGAGTCCCCTCTTCTGTTCAGTTATCTGTCAAGACAGCTTCCCCATCTCAAATGGCTATTGTTTCATATGCAAGTCCACTTCAGTTAGAGAGGTTATCATGGCCGGAGAATATCAAGGTTGACAGGTGCTACCGAAGGCTAGGTAAGGTTATGGTGACCAGGTCAAGGAAGATGGAAAGGCTAGTTTCAGTTGTGCAAACTAAGAGGACTTTGTCATGCCAAGCTTCAACTGCTGAGTCATCATCTGTAGTTCAGGACTTTGAGGTACATGTTTAATATTGTCAGTCCTTTATATGCATCTTAAATTTTCATTGAATTCTATGTAACATTTATTACATTCTAAGTTGATGGAGACTTCAAATGGCATATTTTTGTTCTTGCTTGAATGTTGAGTTTAGAGGTTAAAATTGTTTCTTGCACTCTGGTGAAGCTTTTTCTGTTTCATGCAGAGAGAAACTTTCACTGAGAGGGAACAGAAGCTGGCAAGCTACATTCCAGTGTTTGTGATGCTTCCAGTGAGTCAACTCTTTCTCATAGAGTTCACGCACCAACAATGACTGCAAACCCTTTGATCAGAAAATTTTCCAGCAGTTACATGTCATTTCCCCGGATGACAACCTATTGCACAAACCAGAAGCCTTGAGGCAGCAGTTGCAGCAGCTCCGGGCAGCGGACGTCGACGGAGTGATGGTGGATGTTTGGTGGGGCATTGTGGAAGGCAAGGCCCCAAAGCACTACGACTGGAGTGCCTACAGAGACCTGTTCCAAATGGTTCATCAAGAAGGCCTCAAGCTGCAGGCCATCATGTCATTCCACCAGTGCGGTGGCAACATTGGCGATGACGTGAACATTCCAATACCGGAATGGATTCATCGGCGTATTGGCGACTCAAACCCTGACATTTACTACACTAACAGTAGCAACACAAGGAACAAGGAGTGCCTCACCATCGGAGTGGATGAGGAGCGCATATTCAGTGGACGCACTGCCGTGGAGGTTTGAGATGTAAACTATTATTCTTTTAGTCTGCCTGAATGAATTGAAGATGAAGTGATGGAAGATAACAAAAATGAAGAATGATTCACCAAAAGATTTATTAGTTATTGTGATGACCACCAATTTGAGTCGCTAAAGATTATGCAGGAACTATATGTTTTCTTTTTTTATTTTTGCAGCTTTACAGTGACTTCATGAAGAGCTTTAGAGAAAATATGGCAGATTTCTTGGCTTCTGATATGATAAAAGACATTGAGGTGGGTCTTGGCCCTGCTGGAGAATTGAGATACCCTTCGTATCCTGAGGCACAGGGATGGGTTTTCCCAGGAATTGGAGAGTTTCAGGTACCGTACAATGAATAGTTGTAATGCAAGTATATTACTCATCCAATCAATAAAAAGAATAAAATTTGAAACAAAATAACTTGGTAAAAATCATTATTGAAAAAAGCAAACTTGTGCAGTGTTATGATAAATACATGAAGGAGGACTTCAAAATTGCTGCAACAAAGGCAGGACACCCTGAATGGGACTTGCCAGATGATTCAGGAAGATATAATGACAAACCAGAGTCCACAAAGTTCTTTGCTGCAAATGGGACATATCTCACTCAACAAGGACAATTCTTCCAAACATGGTACTCAAACAAGTTGATCATGCATGGTGACCAGATCCTTGATGCAGCAAACCAGGCCTTCCTTGACTTCAAAAAAATTAAGCATGATTTTGGATTCTTCTGTTGATCAATGAATTGTGTGATGGATTCCATGAAAGGTCTCTGGTATCCACTGGTGGTATAAAGATGATAGCCATGCAGCAGAGTTAACTGCAGGTTACTACAACCTGAACAATAGGGATGGTTATAGAACCATTGCAAGAATGCTGGCAAGGCATGATGCTGTTCTTAATTTCACTTGTGTGGAGATGAGGAATTATGAGCAGATTAGGAGAGCCAAGAGTGGACCTGAAGAATTAGTTCAACAGGTAACTGAGCACAACTAAAATGTTAATAGGATGTCTTCGAAATTATAGAGCTAACCTCAACAAAATGCAGAATGTTATAAGAACCAATGCTCCATTAAGTTGGTGTATAACCATCCGTTGAGATGCTTATATGTTTGTGACTTATTGCTCCTATGTTTTATATAAAAAGAGTCCCAGCCTGAAGGTAAGCCACTATTAAAAGCCAAAGCGGCCAGGAGCCCCTCAAAGGGTAGGGAAAGACACGGCTTTAAATACATGCATTCTCTCATGTTCCTTTAGGGTAGGTCCTTATATTATATGTGCTTTTGAGCCACTCCTTGGGAATACGGCTCTTCGTCCATATCACATAGGGGCACACCTTAGGGCTGTGACTCTTTTTATATATGGAGCAACTCATTTGAGTTGATCTTATCACATTTTAAAGCGTGTTGAGTGTTGCATGGTATAGTATCAAAACTCTACCGTTTGATATTTTAGATCTTGATAAAAGTGTATGAGATGGAAAAAATCTCCGTGAATCTTTATCAGGTGTTTTCTGCAGCATGGAGAGAGGGGATTCAGGTGGCATGTGAAAATGCACTTAGTAGATATGATAGGAGAGCTTACAACCAAATATTGAGGAATTCAAGGCCAAATGGCATAAAAAATGGCAAGCCAAGGCTGAGAGTTTTAACAATGACTTACCTGCGACTATCCAATGAGTTACTGAAGAAGATTAATTTCCGGATTTTCAGGATTTTTGTGAGGAAAATGCATGCTGATCAGGTTCACATTTTGTGTACTTCAACTACTAAATCATAGATTAAAGTTTTGACAGTGTGTTTCTTTACAGGATTACTGCCCAGATCCATGGAAATACTTCAAACCAATCACACCTATAAAAAGGTCAAAACCAAGGATGCAAATGCACGAAATCTTGGAAGCTAAAGAGCCGATGGAGCCGTATCAGTTTGATCCAGAAACTGATATGAGAGTTGGTGGTGCCTTTTCTGATATTGCCGATATCACAGATGCAGTGTTGCGCATGGTAACTTCAGTATTCCAATAAGGTCAATGACTGAAACCACCATTAAGGGAAACCTTCAAACTTCTGCATTAGCAAGCAAAAAAAAAAAAAAGTGTTGATACACATGAAAGTTGGCACAAAATCTGGCAATGCTGATATCCTCAGTGAATTCAGTAATTAAGTTCATGCTTCTGAAGATTGAAAGCCAAAAGGGAAAGCAAAAAAAACACATTCAATCTCATATTTTGGCTGAGCGAGTTTATTTTAGGTTTGCTATTAAAGAACCTTTAATTCAGTGAAATTAGTCTTGTGAAACTCCCCATGTAACAAGAACTTGGAGTTCCTGAAAGAGCACTGAGTTGATCTCTGAACACAAACACAGTTCATTTGTTGCTGCAAGTTGTTGGAAGGCTTGATTCTTGTATTGGTATGAATACACTTGGGGACTTGATTGAGCCTAAAATGAAGAGCAGTTGACCTTGAAAAGGTTTGATATTGGCATTTGTTTTCGCATTCACCAAGTATCTTATCTATCTATTTTATTCTATTTTACTTTATTATCAGCGTCGTGCATTAAAGTCAAAATGCGCATGATTTTATTTGAGCTATAAAATTTAAAAGTATGGGAAAAAAAAGTGTGGAATAATAGAAAAGCAGTTTGATACAAGAAATTATGGCCACGTAAAGGTAATCTATTTGGCCGTCAGATCCGATGATGTTTAATCGTGGCCGTTCGTATGTAGCCAATGGAGGGTGGAGAAGCAGAGCACAATAGCGACAGTAATCGAAAGCTCCAGAAAAAGGAGCGCATACAAATATTCCCGCACCGCCACTGCCACGCCTTTTTCCAAAAGGCACCCTCGAACTTTATAAAAAGCGGAGTTCGCAGCGACCGTTCTCTCTCGAATCGAGCGCCAGCTCCGATCACAGATGCCGAGCCGGAGGGCGATCGAGGTCCGCGCCGGCGACGGGAACTCGCAGAAGTGGCGGATCTCCCTCTCGGAGGACGCCTTCGACTCGTTCGTCGCTCACGGCGGGGACGCAGCCCGCAAGGTGTTTGGCGAAGGGTCCCTCTTCAGCCCGCTGCTGTTCGGGAAGTTCTTCGACCCTGGCGACGCCTTCCCGCTGTGGGAGTTCGAGGCCGACGCGCTGCTCGCCGGGTTGAGGAGCGCGTCCAAGACCGGCGTCGATTGGTTCGAGACCGACTCCGAGTACGTCCTCAAAGCCGAATTGCCAGGTAAGGGATTTTTTTTTCCTCTCTCCTGGTATTTACTGTTAGGAGCAAAAAGAAGCTTGAAATCCCAAACGGAGCGTAGGTTTGACTGTTGAACGGGATCGATAAACGTTTCTAGATTTAATGATTTCAAGTTGCAATCAGATTCGGGAATATCTATTTCATCAGAATGGCTAGATGCTAGGATAATTTACTGAGAAGAACAGAACTTTAGCATCTTTAAAACTCAATAAGGGCATAGATCTTATTATGGAACGGGATTGATAAATATTCCTAGATTTAACACGAGAAATAAGAAACAAAGATTGAGGGGAATGATCATGCTGTAAGAACAATAATTTCAAGTTGCAATCAATCTCAATAATAGCTATTCCATCAGAATTGCCAGATACTGAAATGATTTGTCGTTATGGTATTTTCTGATATGGAGGAAAAGTTATCAGCTTGACAACTCAAGAGTGGCATAAATCTCACAGTATAATGGCTATTTCATCAGAATTAGACGTAAAATTCACAATTTGTTGTTTTCTATTTGAAGGGAATAGTAATTCATTGCAGACTTATCTTGCAAGCAAATAGGAAAACAGATATGCCATTGGAATTCATTAGTACCTTCTTCATATTAGTCTTGATATTAAGGATGATTCTCAATTCTCAAACTAAAACTTGCTCCTTGTTTTTTCCCATGGATGTTCTGTTTCATTAGAGGATGCTGATCTATCTAATAACATTTCTTCAAGTTGAGAAATCACGTCTATTTTTTAGCAGCCGAGTTGCTTTAATTTAGTTCAAGCAACAGATCCAGCTGCAGCTTAGCTTATAAGCGTCAATTTAATTGCAGAAAGAAAAGCTTTTGAGCATTTTGCTTGGTGTTCTGGAACACTTTACTTATTCTGATAACATACGAAAGATTTGAGCTTTTGAAAGAAAGAAAGAAAGAAAGACTGCTCAAGTTCTATGTTAGTTTATTTTATCATGTTATATAGAATTGCTTCAGTACTTAAAAACATACGATGAAAAATGTGTCGTTTCAGTTGACTGATAATGTAACAATACTCCATCGGGCTGCACTGTTTCGATCATCCGAAATCAATACTCTAATCACTGCTTAAGTAGATCATTTATCATTACAATAGCGAACCCATCACTCGAGAACGAGAATTACCGGTAGACAATGCTTGTACACAATGACCAAGCTATGTTTTGCAGTTGGCGCAAGGAGATGCGATGCTGAAGTTTGCGGGCCAAACGCAAAGGTGATCGAGATCAGTGGCCTGTGGAGGGGCAAAGAGTCTGAGATGAGAGAATGGAAGATGGGCCGCTGGTGGGAGAATGGATTCGTCCGGCGACTTGAACTGCCAGCCGATGCAAATTGGAAGAAGATAGAGGCATGTATCGTTGATGACGCCCTCCTCGAGAT
>JBAMHZ010000002.1:579232-600948 GCA_037177395.1 Alpinia galanga | reverse complement strand
CGTGCGATCCGATCTAGGATTGTGATTCTGCAAACTATGGTCCAAATATGAGGTAATGCTGTCTAGACAACCAATATATGATCTAGTGGTCCAATATTTCGGTTAGGAGATCTAATGAAGTTTAGGTGTAATTATGTGGGATGCAATATGCAGTTAAAGAGCAACCCAGTGCATGAAGCTCTAACCAATGCGAGGTCCCGAAAAAGAGTCTATTGCAAGCAACCTTATTCTATTTTACAAGATGTTGTTTCCGTGACTCAAGCCCGTGACTTCCTGATCACACGGCTGCAATATATAGTTATCATATAAAATTAAAAAAATTACTCATGGCCCATGATTATTTTCTGGGAACTCTCGGTCAACTCCATTAACAGGGGTTTTAAGGTATATATGCAAAAATATAAATGTTTTCCCTAAAGAGGAGTTTTTCAGAAGAAAACATAAAGTGAAAGGAAACTATCTTAAATGCCAGTAGTTAAGAGGGAAATTTACTGAAGTACCTTCCCCATGAAAGGGTCAATTATGTCAAACCGTTTGCAGAGAACAGGCATTGGCCTCCACTGAAACTCCTCCCTCTTTGGATAAACTTTGCTGGTCATCTTACTTTCAGCAAAAGGATCTTGTGTCTTCTGAAAAATTCCATAGTATCACATATATTAGAGAAATTTAAAAGCTAAAAGAGAAGAGATATCTCACAATTTCAAAAGAAAAAGACTAACTGCCGGTCCAGTTGATGATATGAACTGTTGCTCAATGGAACCTGAGAAATCCATTAACTGTCCCATTGATTGAGAAGCTGTTAATGGATTTTGCTCACCCTTTTCAATTGCTTCTGCTGCAGCTTCAAAGTCCAACCTCTCCCGAGCACGATCATCCTCTGACATGATGCCTGAAGGTTGTGTAGAACGTAAGCCTCCTTTGTACTTGTCCTTGAGAAATTGTTCAAACCTCTCTTGCTTAGCAGGATCGTCTTTGAAAGTTTTTGCATTTTCTACTACTCCAAGCTGTGAAACAGAAAGGCAGTACTTAGTATTCCTAAAGGAAAATAGATAATTTGGTGTCATCAAAGAAGAAATTATTGTACAACTAGACTCGGCATTCTCTAAAATGGCACCAACCAAATGAATTTACAGCAGAGTAACAAAATTAGAACTTACAAGGGATGATGGCTTGGTGAATGTATCAGATAGATTTGATTGAAAATGAATTTCTTTGGCAGCACCTGAGGTGCTGGGTTCCTTGGAGCTTCTCTCTAACTGCTTCTCACCTAGAATTCTTCCACGATTTTCTGCTGTCATGCTTTCAACAGATCTTTTTGACTTGAAATCCTCTGCCAGGAATACCTGATTGGTATTTTTTTGCTTCTGTTCCCACAACTTCCTTATATAGTAATTGTGACCATCTCCTCCAGTGAGAAAAGAAAACATGGGATTCGACCTATTCTTTTCCCTGGAAAGATCCTCAAAAAGTTTTCCACAGCGACTAACCAGAGTTGCAAAGCCATCAATCAACAATCTCAAACTACTGTCTTCTGGAGGGGGAACCTCAGGCGGAGGTAATTCAGAAACTTTAACTGTAGTCTCAAGAGGGGCAGAGAACTTGTGATGTGAATCAAAATTGGCTGGGATAACAGGAGGGTGAAATCTGTTTGGTGGAGGGGAAAGAGAGAAAACTTGTTAGCCACAAATACATATGCTTATACAAAGTTTTATTCGCAGGAGTTCATAAGCATATATTATTTATCTAACAGGTACACTGAAAATTAAAAAGAAAGTAAAAGGTTGGGAAAAAACAAGATATCACACTTCCATCACTGCAATTTCCATGGATTTGGAAAATCAAAACCACCTTAGAAAGCTAGGATGAAGTTTAGCAACCACCTTTCAATTGTATAGTCAGAACTTGATGCTACTTTAAAACCACGTAAGCTGCCTGATTTTCTGCCTTCAAGTCTGTATTTAGTATCTGTGATCACACCCACTGGCTCCTCCTCTTCGACTTCAGTTTGTTCAAAGTCAAAACCTAAACACAATGTCTTAGATACAAGCAGGCAGCACAATGTTATCCATAGTAGAGATGAAAAAGGATAGATAGCCTTTTCAGATTAGAAGTTTTGTGATTATTCATCTAATGTACTTGAGAACTTGCAGAATGATATAGCATTCAACCTTGCTGTAATTAATGAACCAAGACAGACACATTCAGGAAGTGAACAACCAACACGCTGTGTTGACATGCATGTCTAAGAAGAATCACAAGAATAAAAATCACAATGACCATCAACTCTTATGAAGCTGGAAAAGAGAAGAGTTTCTCAAATTCAAATGTAAATATCTTCATCAATTATATTACTCCAAAACATTTGTTTCATTTATTATGATGCAAATAATCAAAGAGAACTTGATAGAAGTTGAATAAAGTAAAATGTCTTCCCAGATATGTATGCAGGCAATAGCTTTTTATTTATAAATATCTGACTCACTTAAACCAAAGTTACTACACCATAAGTCTAATAATGCAAGTGTCATGACCATATTGAAATGCCTTGGTATCAAAGGCCACAGTCTTAAGAATCAGAAGTAGAACAAGTCGAAGTTCAAGATGATCAAGTTGAAAAATTCTCAGAAATTTACCTGATGCATAAATGTCCTCATCTTCAATATCAAGTTCCTCTAGTGCTCCAATGCCAAAGCCTGGAGCATATTTTCCTGCTGATGATTGAATAACAAATTATCCATTGAACAAATTTTCTGAAACAATATGAAAATATCAAATCACAAAGAACCAGAATTCACATGTTCTGTTAATTTAATAATGATTTAGATCAAATACACAAGTTAGAAGTGTGAACACTTACAGTTAGAAGATAAAAGACTTGTCCTCATTGAACCCTTAATACCACTACTTTTTCTTTTAGACTCGCGCAATCTCTTTTTATCTGATAAATTTAAAATTTTGAATAAGCGCCACAAATTTAAATCAAACATTATTCTGGTCAAATGGACAATTTAATCACCAGTGGCTTTAGTTACCTCTGAATTCAGGAGCAGTCTTATATGGATCATAACCCAATCCATACAGGTCTTGCTTTGGTTGCAGCACATATTCCTAGGGAAGGTAGGTATAAGAGTGAACAGAATTTCCCACTCTCTAGAAGGTTCTAATAAATGAAAAAGTGTAGTAGAACCAATGCAGATCAAAAGAAAATTCACAAGCTGAAGAAAAACACTAGAAGAGAGCTGAGAATGTGCTAACAATGCACATTCTGTATGTACATAACGAAATCAGAACTAAGATTCCAATGTATGATACACATGCAGCTACATACCATTTATGTTACTCTCCAATTGATCTTTAACATGAATATTTTATGATTGAACAATAAGAGAGAATGTTTTTG
Organism: Alpinia galanga; assembly: GCA_037177395.1. Taxonomy (NCBI): domain Eukaryota; kingdom Viridiplantae; phylum Streptophyta; class Magnoliopsida; order Zingiberales; family Zingiberaceae; genus Alpinia; species Alpinia galanga. The sequence continues at coordinate 597,548 of JBAMHZ010000002.1, read as the reverse complement.
GCAAAAATAATGAAACTAAGAATACAATTTGAATTTTCTATGGACTAAGGCCAACACTTGGATCCATGTCAATAAAACAATTGGATCCAATATAGTATAAAACACCAACGCTTTTATCTAGTATGTTTGCATTTCACATTAATTACACCATAAAGAAAAGTAAGTGATCCATTCTTGTTAGAGAAACTCAAAAGTCTACTATGTTTGCATTTCACATTAATTACACCATAAAGAAAAGTAAGTGCTCCATTCTTGTTAGAGAAACTCAAAAGTCTACTTTTTAGAAAAAGATCCCCACAAGCTCTATTTTATTTCTTGTGTATTTGGGACAAGACTTATACATTTGAGCCTATAAGGACATATCATACTACAATTTTTTAATTTATTTAATTTCTCATTGGAATTTGGAATCCTATTTCTCACTCCCAATTCTTCCTTTGCATCTTTCTTTCTTCTTCCCTGTTCCACTCCCTGTATTATCTTCTCACTATCACCTCCTCCTATTTCATCCAGTTGCAGTTTGAGCATCCTCTATCCTGCATTTCAGTCTGGTAATAAACACTTATTTTGCATCGCAGTTCATGGTAACAAGAGGTAATAATGAGTCCCAGCTATTCAGGAAGGCCAATCCTTGAGTACCAACATTTTTGCATCACTACCACACGCAAAATATTGCCGCAAAAAATAACATGAAATGGTTTCAATACATTCACTTAATCATAATAATCTTTATAAACAGTTCAAAAAAAGTACTTGACCCAGTAGAAATCACAGACTGAATGGTAGTTGTGAGATACAATCCAAAACACCATAAGATTTTCTTAGACCTTATTTGCCACCGGAAAACTCTGTAAACCAGATAATAATTGAAATGCAAATGAAATATCAATATAGGGCAGTGCAAATTGTTACAAGAGTATATGAAGCATAAGAATATCTACCAACGATTTGGGGTCAGCTATCAAGTAGGGATATATCATATTTAATGGAAGTAAGTGCAAATCATAGCTACAAGACAACCAGCACAAAATAGAAAAGTTCCAGAAGATTGAACCCACACTCCCAAACAATAAAATTTATTTAAGCAATACCCTCAATTTTAGTGCAGCAGTATGAAGTACAAATCATTTCCTTGTTGGACACTTACAGGCATGCTTTTAGAAGCATTGTTGATATCAACCCCTCTTTCATCATATTCTTCAGAAGCTAGAACATGTGATCCTTTTTGTGATGGTTCTGATCCTCCCTCATTACCAGAAAAGGCCAGAAAAGCTTTTCTAGCTTCTCTGCGTGATTCTAGGAGTAACATGAAAGCCAAAAAAACAAACATCAAAGAACATCACAGTTTTACTTACCCAAAAAGCTGAAGAAAAATTCTAAGAAGCATTTTAGAAAGAATGCACTCAAATTTGTGAAATCCAAAGAGGTGACAAATAACTGTGCTCCTCTATCTAGGCTTCCTAACAAAATTATAAATTGGCCATCAGAGTTATGGGAATTGACCAACTTCTAAAGAGAAGAACAAAAAGGAAATAGAACCTAGAAAACAACTGAAAGATTATGCTCCAGACTTCACATCCAAATGCAACATCTCAATATATAAATTGCTGTCTTGAAAGGAGGATGTCTAAGCCTCCACACGAAAAAAGGAAATCTTATTAGCTTACTAACTGATTTATACCATGCATGGATCCAAAAAGACAGATTAATTTTCCATTACACACATGTGGCAAGATGTGATAATGCTCACGCCAAGTGTCCCTCATGATCGACCCCCCGACTTAATCAAAAGTGATAAATCACAGGGAGCTTTGCCCTAATGCAGTGGTCCATAACACGAGAACATAGGAAGCATGCAAATCATAACAAGCTTCTCAGCAAGAAAATGCATCTGGCAGACCAATTAGGTCAGGAAATCCTGAAATTGCTTTTGCAACAAGCTTCTTAGAAAGAAAGAGCATCTGGTAGACCAATTAGGTCAGGAAAGCTGGAATTGCTACTGGTTAAGAGACCACAACAACTGAACATGCTAAAAATTAGCTTACATATCCAAACAGGGATACATACTATATCAAAACTTTAGGACTAGTTGCAGGATCTGATGTTATCAACTGAAAAAGGTCCCAACACAAAATAAGCACTACCGTATAAAGAATCAGCATGTGCATCCTTGATTGAGTGACCATGACGCCATCCCATTTTGAGCAACAATTTTACACCTATCAAGATCAATAAGGACATGTAAGATAAAGTTACAATGGCCACATTTAACCTTTTGCAAAGTATGGCTATTAAAGCAAAGTTAAAAGAGACAGACCAATAGAATTTGATGCAGGAATTACTATTTCATCAGGTGCTGGTCCAGGAATAGCTGAAGGCCTGTGCCAAAAAAGGAAAAGGTAAATAATCAGGTACTCTTGTCAGTAACTAGAGTATTCTCCATTTCACCGCACAAATAACAAAAAACAAACAAACAAAAAAACTAGAGCCTGGACTTGGCAGAATTACTTCTAGCAACTTTAACAAGGGCAAAAGTTAATCACGGTTATTTATTCAAGCTTCAACAACATAACTTTAAATATAACACAACACTAACAATAATAAAAAGACAGTGAAGAAATTTAAGACTTCAGAATAACAAAAAACAAAAGAGAGAAAATTACATTAGAGAATTAAAGCACTCAAGAAAATAGATTAAATCTTCTATGATAGAAGTGCACAAAACCAGCTTCAGAGAGTTGGCTTAATAGCTAAATGAAGAACTAAAGGATGCTATCTATAAATAAGAACTGCACCAAGGAAATGATACAATATACAGATCTTTTAAATAATGTTTTTTTACATTTAGAAGAATTTTTGACTGCACTCCACTACCCCTAGATGTCAAATCATTGATATTTTTATTCAGATTTGCATGCATGCCTATGACAATGTTCAGATGCAATTTGAAGTTGTAGACTCATGTAATTGATCAGTAACTTGTCTAAGTGTGCTATGCTTTTGCCATTAGGTGAGAACATATATGTGCAAGTAATCAATTGAATGATAAATGGGATTAGTTTAGTATGCTAATATTTGAGAATGTCTTTGATCAACAAGAGTGTCAAACTACTCAGTTATCCTAATATTCTAAAATCCCAAGGACTTACACCATATCAGCAACAGAAACAATGTCGGAAATGAGAGTAGAATGCGACTATGAAATAATATATTAGTTAATAAACTAAATGCCTACAAGTGCATTTCTTGGGATATTAGCCGAAGTGAAAATTGATCAAGTAAATCAACTAATGTTTCCTTCTCACATTATGGTTTGAACAAATATGCATAAAAAACAACTATTCAGACTTGTGAATCCACTATTTTTAGGTACGCTGGACTATCCCAAAGATCACATCAGGAAAAATACAGACAAATGGAGAAAAAAGAAGTTGCAAAAATATATTTGATTGATAAGATCAAGACTAATTGGATTTGATTAAATGAATCTACATAGACTCTCACCACCTTTAGATGTTTCAAGGACAGAATAAGCTTTTTTAAGCAAAAAACAGCACTAGACAAAAATCTGAAGATAGACCAAGGGTAGCTCATATTACAACAAGAAGGTGTGAGACCCACCTAATTGGACCTGCTAGTAATAGCGAGATACGCTAAAAATTGCTTGCATTCATAGAAAAAAAAACAGTACTTTAATTACCTTTTCTGCTGCTCCTTTTCAGCATGTTTACGAGCATATTCAGCAGCAGTAAAACCAAAAGTATCAAACTGCATAGAGGTCTCCAAGGCATGGCCTCCCATGTCCTATGATCATAATGGCAACAACCAGAGGTTATGGAAACTATAATCTCCATAAGAAGCTAAAACTTCAAGTTTAGAAAGGAGCACTATTTGAAAAATATGCGGTATTATTTATAACCACTTAGCAATATGGAGTGAGCTAGAGAAAAGAAAACAGGTGAAAAACACGTCAACTGATATGACAAGATAAACATACTCACATGTATTAACCAACTGGAAGTACAAGTACAAGTGCTTAATTTAAGAGAGTGATTTCTTAAATATCGGAAACATGAATGTTTCAGATGAACAATTCCTGATGAATACATGATGTTGTTTCTCACAATGGAAATTGAAAATGACTACTAGCAGTATAATGACTACAGCTAAAGAATGTTACTAAGCAGGGTTCAGGCCTATATCTAGTCTCCTAGAGCAAAATGAGCTGCCCAATGTTCTATTCGATAAAGATCAAGTACCTTAATGTCATCTTCATCCAGAAAGGTATATACATTCTGTTGTTTCACTTCTGCCCTGTTTTTGCGTGATGAAGTAAATGTCTGAGGAGTCCATCCTGGAATGGCATGATCATATATTCAGATGGCTACACGATATTAACTGTAAAATCCCACAATCCTATTTTTGGGGGTTTTAATTTCATGATAACCTTCTTTTGAACCAACAGTATTGTAGTATCCAGCAGAATATCCCCCGGTAAATGCACCATGAAATCTTCTGCGTCCTTCCTCATCTCTAACCTAAAAGAGTTAGTAGTCAAAAGATAGTTAGATACAGTCAAGACAAATGCACTTCGTCAGAAAACAAAAATTAACGACTTCAATTGAAAGCCTAGATGAGATGACAGAAACAGAGGAAGTTCCATAAGTATGCTTCCAGAGCAAGTAGCCACCACATCAATGCTATTAATTTGGCGCATGAAAATACATAGGTACGAAGTGTAACGACATATAATGATCCAGTTGAAGGGCATACTAATAACTGGTAAAAAATCAATAACTATCGACGATCCAAAAATGATTGATGATGCAAGATAAGAAAGCATTAGAGAGAAAGATCCTCCAATATGCAAGCGTTCGTGTGAGGTCAAGCTGGGATATCGGATATAGAAGGATTTACCCATGCCAACGTGAAAACTAAGTTAGTGAGAGATGTAAAGCAACTCGGTGAGAATAGGTTTTTCATCTATCAAAGTTCCTGATCTCTTGGTGAAATTACATAGACCAATTCAAGTCATCATGCAAAATATAATTAGTTTCGGGCAATTTGTGAGAGAGAAACAGAATTAAAAGAGAGGTAAAAATCAGCGAAGTGTTAGAATTTGACGGGGGAGGCGGAGGAGGAGATTTGGACCTCTTGCTTCCATAGCGGAAGGCTGCGAAGCTGACCGGCATCGGCGATCGCCTTACGTTTACGTGCAGAGGTATCCTCCTCCCGCTCTATTGGGGTGCCGTAGAAGATGAAGTCCTCCTCGTCCTCGTCGATCGCCATTGCACTCTCCTGTCTCGTGACGAAAGCCGATGCCCTAGCAGATATCGTGGGAGATAGACGAAGTGCAGTGGGCTTGGTCCGTTCGCCACTTGAATCTTCGTCTAAGCCTCTAAGGTGTAACTTATGTAGCATCTGGGCCACCGATCCCTGCTTTTTATTCTTATTTTTTTTTTATATTTTTTAGTTGGTACTAAGGTATTTGAACCTTCAGTCTGATTAATTTCTGAAATGATAAATTCTGCCCTATAATCTTTCAAAAACGCTTATTCAATAGTTGAACTGGAAGAGTTTAGAGCCCCAATAAATCTTCACTAACCATCTGAGAAAATTAAAAAAATATTCGTAGCTTTTTAATGGGTCAATCTAGACTTTATAATCATGTCATCTCTAAAAGATCGTTCAATTTCGAAGTCGTACTTCATCCGCCAGACAAATTCTTATACAGAGGATTACCTTTATAAATTTTTTAAAAATTCATCGCTGAATCACTAATTTTAATTTTAAAAATAGTTAAATTAGAAGGATTGCCTACATTAAAAAATGCTGACTTTTAAATTATTTATCCCGTTTAAAATTTTAATTTTATTTTATTACTTACACATCTTACTTTTAATCTATTTTTGAAATAATATTTCATTGATTCTGGATTTATTTTGTCAGTGGAAGTCTAATTTTTAAAACAATAAATTGTGACTCTTAGTCACTTAGCTATTCTCATAAGTATCGATAAGATTATAACGTTGATACTTTAAGTTATAAGTTGAGCTTAATAAAATAAATAAATTTGTTGAAAGTTAATCAAAAAATAAATAAACTTAAACATTCACTTGTTTACGGCCCAAATAAAAGACACATCAAATTTATATTTAAAAAAAGATTCATTTTCCTTAAAGAATAAATTATATTTCCAAAGGAAGCCTATATCAACCTTTACTTCTATCTAATAAATATCTACTGGAGGATTGAGCGCGTGGTGGCACATAACAATTTACTATATTTCAACGTAAAAAAAATTATGTATTCATTTGATAAAACTATTATTTAAACTTAAAATGAAATAAATGTAAGACTCGTTAATATTGATATATAAAATTTATGAATTATTACATTTCACTAGAATGCGTATAAGAAAATAAAATTAATATGCCATACAATCTCATGATAAAAATACAAGTTGACGTTTCTAACTTAACGAGTGTTCTCAAATCCCTGTGAAATTACGATATCAACGATAGCAAACAGTAGATGTGAGTTTTCGAATTGACGTATCTCCATTAAAAATAACATTAGAAAAAACAAGAATAATGTGGCAATAATATACAAGAAACATGTCTAAAAAACTTACAATCGAACAAATAAAATTATATAACTTAAGCAATTTCATCTGTTTCTCTAACTCGAATTCCTATCAGAGGCACACAGGCTGCTCCATCGTCGGGCGAGGACGGAGTCGCGGGTGGAGATGGAGGAGAGGATGTTGTAGAGAAGGGAATCGGCCGGGGAGATTGCTGAGGTAGTCCGCGTTCGGCGGAGAAGACGTGCAGCGGAGGGAGTGTTCGCCCATGCTCAGCTCCGGTGGATGAAGAGGCGCCGGCGGCGGAGCAACGGATCGGTATATAATTTAAGACTCATCAAAAAAGATTCAAATCCAACAATCAAAATCTCTTTTAAAGCACTAAAAACTATCTGGAAACGAAAATATTTATAGATTAAATTAAATAAATACAAGTCTCTAATTAACACTTGGTGCCCAGCAAAAGCTTCAGATTGCAAATTTGCCTCATAACCTGTTTTGACACAGCAACTCTAAGCCTCTTCAGCTTGACGCCAATCTTCAATCTCTTCAATCTGCAAGCTCTGAGCCTGGAACTGCATGATGCTCTCCGTCCTCCTCTTCTCCGATCAGCTTCTTCCAACACTTTGTATATCAGAAACCTTGCTTTCAGATGCTGCACTTCTTCAGGATCTCCCTCTTCAATTCTCGAGTAAGAATAGCGGTTCGCAAAGAGATACATCTCGCGGAGGCTTAGAGTTATGAGCTGGAACGAGGGGTTATATAAACTTAGCTGTGTTCACGATTTATTCAATGGTTTCTGGTAGTCACCTCGTTTTGACAGCCAAGAACACTGGCAGGGACAACTCAATTGGTTTCTAGCTATTTTCAAACTGGCAAGACATTTAAGTATTGATGATAACCACAATGCTTCTTCAATGCATTAATGACATGTTTAAGGCGAGAAAAACAATATATCCTTGAGGCATCATATAACACTCGTTTCAAAATACAAGATTATTCTTCACACTGATATAAAACAGAGATACATGACCACTCGACGAGATCACTATTTCGTTGTTACCTTTCGTGTTCTAAATTCCCCTCATGCAACATCTGCGTAGGAGTCCTGAATCACAATGCGAACCGCGATCGGAATCCTCACAGAGTGGTCCTCGCCATCGGACCACGTCAAGCTTCCAAACACATAACCTCCTTGCAGCTTGTGGACCGCCATGAACGTCACCTTGAAACTGCGCACCTTGGCACCGGCATTGAACACGAGCGTCGGCGGCTCCACGGTCATTCGCACACCCGGCGGCGACTCGATAGACACTTTGTAGACGGCATCCGCTTTGCCAACGTTAGTGACCGTCCTCCAAACAGTTGTGGCGGCGATGAGATCAGGAACGGAGATGGCAGGAAGGTTCAGGTTGTACACAGGCTCCAGTACCTGAGCACAGATGCTAAATGCCCCTGCGGTGCAGTTGAAGAACTTGTAGTACTCCTGCGGATCGATGTCGTACACCAGACCTGGATCGGAGGCCTTGTCGGGATCAATCTGGCCACCGCCGAAGTCGAAAGGGTCAGCGATCTTCCGTGGAAGTGACTCTGATTGTATTGGCATGCCGTAGCCGTTGACGTTCGATGCTGTGCGAAGAACAAAGCCAAGTCAATGTGGCTGCCGATCGAATCAGGAACTGATCTGTCAAGGAGTTCGATCACTCACCTGTAGTCACAAGTGCAGATTTGATTGCAGCATGAGACCAGTCAGGATGGAGGGCCTTTAGCAAAGCGGCAACTCCGGATACATGAGGGCAAGCTACCGATGTTCCTGAGCGAAACATGTATCTGTCCCTCTGCGCTGCCAAGATGCTCACACCAGGTGCAGCAATATCAGGCTGTTTCAAGAATGTATTGATCATCACATTGTTTCAAGTGTCGATCGGTATTGACTCGTACATGATGAGTTTGGTTTCAATCTGTGATTCGTTCTCACCTTTAATACCCCAGGGAAAGGTAAAGCTGGCCCTCTCGAAGAGAACCATGCTACTTTGGGAGCCAATACTCCTTGTCCTACAACAGTGTGTGTCAGCTCCACTGCTACTTCAGGTGAACTGTTAAAATCTTGACAGTATCAGTGTGTTGGGACGACTCAAAACGAGGATAATGATGCTTGGCGAAAGCTTGCCTGGCTGTAGCAATATATTCACTGATGAGGTACCCAACGTCGAAGTCTACAAGGACACAGATCAGGCCTATGCACTGAGTGTTCTCAAGGAGATTCGTGGTGATCTGTGCAGAAATGAGGCCCTTTCCCCCGGCACTCAAGATTCTTGACGCGATCAAGGATAATGATAAGCCGCTTGAAAAACAAAGCACGATCGATCTGCTTATATCTGTTTCATTTAGAGAATTTTGTGTACAACTGCACAACATTTAGGATGATTAGTGGTCGGGGTTGTGTTCTTGCTGTAGAGATTGAAGAGTTACCTTCCACCATAGATGAGAGGCCAGAATTTGCCTGATCCGTAAGTCGAGTTGTAGAAGATCGACTGACCCTGCAAGTAGCCATAGTGATGGATTTCAATCAGTGTATTTTGTTAGGAAACGAACAGGTTCTCTGTCAGCCAGTGGCAGTTTTGTAGAGAAAGAGTCAAGGTCGAGTGGACACCACAAAAATTCGGTTGTTTCCCAGCTTGATCGAGGTCGGAAACGCTCGATCGATCGTGCTCGCGGCGACTGTGATGACCCACGGCGCGGTGTTGTACACGGTTTGCGCAGCCGGCCCCTGGTTCCCGGCAGCGTACACCACCGTCACCCCCTTCGCCACCGCGTGCAGTGCCCCAAAAGAATCCTCTTGCGGCACCACCAACGACAGCGACAACACATCCACCCCGTCGTGGATGGCATCATCGATAGCCGCCAGAACGGTGGCGCTGTTGCCGGCACCAGTCCCGCGGCCGCTGCCCCACACGGCCTTGTACACTGCGAGGCAGGCGCGGGGCGCGCCTCCGCGGGCAACCCCTGCCGCCAAGCCGTGGAAGTCAGCACCTTGCACAATGGAGCCGGCGGCAACAGAGGCGGTGAAGGTGCCGTGGCCGTTGAAGTCGCGTGGAGAGAGGAAGTCCTTCTTGAGCTCGGCGGGGTCGATTCCGGCGCTGTAGTAGCGGGCGCCGATGATCTTGCGGGTGCAGTTGGCGGGGCCGAAGGCGTCGCCGACCTGGCACACGCCTTTCCACCGTGATGGTATCGGTCCATAGCCGTCATCGTTGAAGCTCTTGGATTCCGGCCATATCCCTATCAAAAATATATATATATTCTTCTCTTATGTATATCTTCTACTTTAATTAATACAACTTTTCTAATTCTAAAATTATCATTCTGATCTATTTCCTTCATCTTATTATCCATTAAAACTACTTAATCGATGTTCATAAATATTAAATTCAGTATTTTCTTCCAGCCACGGATGGTTATTAAGTAAATAGTAATCATGATCTACAGATAATTGGCTTTCACAAAGAGACCTGAATCAACCATTCCTATGATGATGCCATCTCCATAGTTGCTCTTCTCGAGGAGTTGAGTTGGATGATCATAATGCAGTCCCAGAAAATCCCAGCTCCGTGTTGTTTGAAGCTCATAGTTTCTGCTCGGTTTGACACTGATCACGTCAGATGACTCTGTAATATTCATTAATTTGCTCAGTCAATTCCTCATTCTCATTCCTGCTTCTCAGAAAAGAAAAAAAAAAGAACAAGAACAACATTTTTTTGTGTTTAATTCGATTCAAGAAACAGAAGGCGAAGTGACCTGCCAATTGTTCTGCTTGCTCTTCTGTGAGCATGGCTGCAAAGCCCGAGAAGCCATGCTTGTAGCTGTAAACTATAGAAGCCAGGGCATCCTTTTTGCTGTAAAAGAATATACCAATCAGTTAAAATATAGAACCCAGAAATTCTATAATAGTTTGAATTCTATAATTCGATGCAGTAAACAACCTGTGAAAAAAAAAAAAAAGGTTGCATATCAATAAGTTTATGAGCACAATTAGTCCTGTTTGAGGCTTTGAGTTGGATACCTTCCCAAGAGAGAAGTGAGCAGGTCATGGTGTGAGTCAGTGACATGCTCTGGGTTCTCATGCTTCCTCTCTCCCAAATACACAATATACAACTGCACAGCATCCAAGAGATGCAAAAAGTGAAGTAAATTCGTAAAGTCCATTACTGAAAACTAACAAACGAATTAAAAAACTAACTTTGGTAGCAGTTGCTGCTTCGATGGAGAAGATATGACAGCTCTGAAGAGTCAGCAAACAAAAGAGAAAGAGACAACAGTTGAGAGTTTGGAATGCCATCTCACTGTTTCTTTTTAACTGTATAACTTTGGTGTTTCTTTTTAACTGTATAACTTTGGATAACTTGGTTCTTAATTTATAGGCAAATCCTGCTTTGGTGTCCCGAGAAGTTCTATGGCAAGAGAGAATGCTGCTGTCGAGTAGGAAAGAAAGAGTTAACCAAGTCAAAGTTTTTGTGAGATCATATCTGATGAGTAAATCTACGAGAGTTGGTACGGACCATTTCTGATAAACATCAGCGCCCTGTAGAAACCGTTGACTTTGAGTTTCATATTTATTTCGACTGCCTAATTTCTTGCGGCATTGTCACAAGATAAATACTCAAATAACTGCTACTTTATTTGAATTTTAAGTTGGAAAGGGTCACTTGATGGGAAGTTAAGGGTTATAGAAATGGTGGATGAAATTTACTAACCATTCGGATTTCAAGCCTTGAATTGTCAAAGATTTACATGAAGAATTTTGATTATTTATCACAAGATTATATCTACTTTTACCATGTCAGATCTAATTCTAACTTACCATGTCAAATATACTTTTTATTTAATTCTATTGAAAAAAATATAAGTGAAGTAGTCACGTAGGTGGAAAAAGAGTAAAAACTTCCATGAAATCGTCATGCAGGTTCCCGCCACACCGCCGTCATCCCCTTTGCTAGCGCCTGGAGCGTGCCGAACGAGTCCTCGTGCGACACCTCCAGAGGCAGCGACAGCACCAAGTCCACCCCTTGGAGGCTTGGACGCTCCGCTCCACCGGACGTACGACCATGTGCACAGCGAGGCGGGCGCGAGGCCGTGGATGAAGGTGCCGCGGCCGGTGAAGTCGCGCCTGTCGCGGAGGGAGAGGAAGTCCTGCTTGAGGCTGGCGGCGCCGATGCCGGCAGCGTAGTAACAGGCACCGATGGTCTTGCGGTGCAAGTTGAAAGGGCGGAAATCGGCGCCGACCTGGCGCACGCCTTTGCATATCGTCGAATACCTGGCAAACTTTTTCTTCTTCACAAATTAAAAAAAAAAAAACTCTCATAGAAAAGGCTCAAAATATTTTTCAATTTTTAAAAAATTCCACCAATGTTTAAAATCCATTTTAGAATTTGAGAATGTTATTTTTTACGACTTTAATGTTGATTTTTATTAGAAAAATGTGAGTGTTGCGGATTTCTCGAGAGTGAGAAGTTTTTCAAGTCTAAAATGATATTTTTCAGGCTGATGGATAACTAACTATTAGGAGATCAAAAATATGAGAAATTTTATTTTTAAAAAATTAAAAATTTAGGAAACCTCATAAATAAAAACCAAGTTTGACGGGTAGCTATGTAAATCGGTTAAGAAAGACGTTTATCACGGCCGCCATCCGTTACCGTGAGATCACAGTGTTAAACACGGTCTTTGGTTCCTGTTTGGGTTAAGGTATGCCAAACATTTATCGCGTATGGAAATTTGACACGTCGACACGAAAAGCGGAATCAAGCACGGATCCACGTTAGTAGAGTCAGGTAAAATCGTTTCCTGTCTGGAATGAGATACTTAATCTTCCAACCACGTCCGTCCGTTGGGTATCGTATTTAACCCGTTACGTAGCCTTCTATTCGGTTCTCGGACTGGCAAACCGACCTCGTGGAATCGCTTCGCCATCGCGGGTTCTTCGATATTTTCCTCCCGATCTCTTGGCCTCTTCCTTCGATCTCTCTTCTCCGCCTAGCGATCCGTTTTCGTCGATGGAGTAGGGATCGACTGGGGGTGGGGATTGCGGAGATTGATGGCGGAGGAACCGAAAAGGGGGAACGGCGACCTGGGCAATTTTGGTTCGTCCGAATCGAGATGGGCGGCGTTGGATGACGAGGAGTACTCGGAAGAGGAAGGGCAGGGGTGGGTGCAGAGAATGAGTCTGTTGGAATCGGAGGAAGACGATACCGTGGAGCAGAAGTTGATTCGGACCAGTCCCCAGATCGATCCCCTGGATGTCGAGGCTCTCGAGATAGCTGAGTCCGGAAAAACTCAATTTGAGGTGAGCTTTGTGATTTTATAATAATAGTTGAATTCCTTGTGCGATTCGCTATGCCATCTCGTTCCAATGTAGCGAGTGTTAAACATGACTAAATCTATTGTTTTTTCTTTCCTGGTATACCGAGTTTTTCAACTGGAATTCTTTCCAATTAAATCCATAAATGTCGCATGAATGCTTGTAGTATAGTTGTTTTCTGAATCGTTTTACTTAATTACAGGATCTTACTATAGGAAAACACATATTCCTTACGCTACAGATACTTGCAGTTGTATTTGGAGATGTTGGGACTAGTCCGCTATACACTTTCGATGTTATCTTCAACAAATATTCTGTTACTGGGAAAGATGATGTTCTAGGAGCACTCTCTATTGTTTTGTATACTTTGATCTTGATACCACTTGTGAAGTACACCTTGGTCGTTCTTTGGGCGAATCATGATGGTGAAGGTATGCTGGATGTCATACGAGTGATATGCTTTATGAGTCTCTTAATTAAGATGTTGTTTTGGTGCCTTCTAACCGTATTATACTATTTCAGGAGGGACATTTGCATTATATTCGCTGATTTGCAGGAAGGCAAATGCTGGTCTTCTTGCAAATCAACTGACTTATGAATCTCCCATATCAAGTTTTGGACTCAAGGTGCCATCACCTGAGCTGGAGAGGTCTCTAAAAGTTAAGGAGTATCTTGAAAGTTCATTGACAATTAAGTGGTTGCTTTTGGCTTTGGTTCTTCTCAGTACTTCTATGGTGATTGCTGATGGCGTTGTGACTCCAGCAATTTCAGGTTACTTCATTATTTCTCAATCATATCTGCTTTTAATTTGCTCATTTTCTGCCTGCCATTTGAGAAAGAAACATGAAATGGACATACTTATGCTCGATAATTGTTATTTATTTTCTTACCTAGTAATTGCATATCATGAACTCACTAGTCATACTTTTGCTGAACATTCTGAAGTTAATTGCAGTTATGTCTGCTTTCAACGGGCTGAAGGTCGGAATATCTAGTATTGGGCAAGGTATCTTGTAATTATAACTATTTTTTGGATTGCAATTATGTGTGCGTTGATGGTATTTTATAATTATGTACATATGGAGGCTTAATTCTTTTCTTTGTATTATAATTTTGAAATCAAATTTGAAATATATTCGGATGGACACTGGTTGAATTAGCCAAATCATTTATGAGAGGCCTAAATGACAGTTGGAATTTTGATGACTCGACCTGTCACCCATTTCATTTTAGTTAAATTTTATATTCTGTTTTCTAAAAGCAGTTACTAGTTTTTGTGTTTTATTTTTTTTCCCATATTACCTATAATTGACAATATTTAGTAGCCATGTGGTTTGACTAGTGACCTAGCAACATGGAACTCAATAGATCACTTTCTAGTCCAATTCAAAATATGATATCAAACTAAGAAGGCTTTTATCGCATAGTCATTGAATTATTCTGATGTTTGGTAGGCATTAATTTTGAAGGAAAAACTGGTTCTTATGATTTTAGCTTTTTATCCATGTTTATATTCATTGGCTTTGGCCATTGATGATTTCTATGTGTACTTAAATGATCCAATTCTTTTGGCAGAGGAAGTGGTGATGATTTCAATTGCATCTCTTATTGTCCTGTTCTGCGTTCAGAGATTTAACACTAGCAAAGTAGGGCTTGCAGTGGGGCCTGCATTATTCATATGGTTTTGCTCACTTGGAATTATTGGAATCTTCAATCTTTTTAAGTATGGATTTAGTGTGCTGAAAGCATTTAACCCTGTTTATATCTACTATTTTTTCGGGAGAAATCCGAGTCAAGCATGGATGTCCTTGGGCGGTTGTCTTCTTTGTGCAACAGGTAAGGAAAAATGCTTTTTTTGCTTTCTTTTACCTAGCTAGAAAGAGAAGGTTTATGCTCTATTTGACTTCCGATCATTAGTTCTACCTTTCAGTCACCATTTGCTTCTTGATAAATATTAGTTTATTTGTTCGAATTGATACGACCACAATATAGGATTTTGGAGGAGTGCTAAATATCTGAACTATGATTTTTTTGAGTATCGCCTCATATGTTTTCATGCTTTGTGCCAATTGTTATGACCACACAATATAGGATTTTGGAGGATTGCTACATATCTGAAGTATGATTTTTTAAAGTCTAGCTTCATATATTTTCATGATCTGTAGCCTTTAAGTTCTTACTGCAACAAAACCAACCAACTAGGTTCTTTATTGCAACAGCATATTCTTTTATCATGTCTGTACAGAAGTATGATGCCCATAACATAATATTTCTTATCACATATTAATATGTTGGTCTGTAGTTACTCCAAGTGTTACCTTTTGGTTTCTTAACGCCATCACATTTTGTCTTGTTTTTCTAGCATTGTATAATTTTTAGTTTACAACAAACAGACTTTGATGCCCATGAGATTAATTCAGTTGTGTTTTCCCTATTCCATTTAGAAATGCTAGTTTTCCTGATTAGCTGGTATGCCGCTTAAATATGATATGCAGTCTTTTATCAAGAGATATACTCAGACACAAAAATGATTAGAATACAAAAGGAAAAAAAACAACTGATGTGGCATTCAACAGGCAAATAACACCTTCTTTAGTAACATTTGGAGAGCCACAGTCATCGACATCCATTATTCCTTATAATAGGACTTTATTGCATTCAAATTGTCAGCTAATGAATATGAAATTGGAGTTTTCTAAGTTTATATCATCATCAAGACAAATAGACAATGTTCTTAGTTATAATTTTTTAGTTCCAAATCCGCTAAGTACTCGTAATATAGTCATATAAATATCGGAGTAAGTAATTAATATAGTAACATGAGTCAGTTTTTGGAATTCCCTACTTCAGTGGGTATCTAAATCAATATTATGTGAAAGAGAAACTGAAAACTCGGACTGGTGTAAGATAGTTACTTCTTTAGCATGCATACAATTTATTTCTTTAGCATTTCATCCAGGTATGTTGTGCATCTTATTCTACCTATACTACCCTTGAAGGTTAGTCTAATTCATATGGTGCTTTCACTACAGGGTCTGAGGCAATGTTTGCTGATCTTTGTTACTTCTATGTTAGATCAGTCCAGGTAATTTAACAGCTACTGGACTCCACGTTTCTGTGTCTTCCAATTATTACATTATTTACATTTTAGTATGCTCTGATTACTTTAGCTGCTTGTTGCAGCTCACTTTTGTCATTATTGTTCTACCATGCCTTCTACTAGGATACCTTGGTCAGGCTGCATTCCTTATGGAAAACCTTACTGAAACTCAGCAGGTCTTCTTTTCATCCATTCCGAGTAAGCTAGATTGTATCTATCAATGTTATTATGTTTTTTATTGTCAGAAAAATTTAACTATCAAATTCTCTTCTAGCTGCAAAATCCTTTTTGTTTGTTGTTCCTTGAATTTTCAGGAAATAACTCTGTTATATGAAATGACAGGTGGAACTTTCTGGCCAGTCTTCCTAATAGCCACCATAGCTGCACTAATTGCTAGTCGAGCAATGATAACAGCAATATTTTCATGCATAAAACAATCAATAGCTCTTGGTTGTTTTCCTCGAGTGAAAGTCATTCATACATCTCGGAAGTTTATGGGCCAGATATATATTCCAGTGATAAACTGGCTTTTGTTGGTTTCCTGTGTTGCCTTTGTTGCAACCTTTGGTAGTATATTTGAGATTGGCAATGCATACGGTGCTTATTCCTATCTCTTTGCTTTTCTTTTGCATTAAACATACTATTTTACTTAACTTTGTGTTCATTTTTCATTTTCTTGTTTACTTTTATTTATATCAATAATAGTCTACATAGAATCTAGCAAAGCATATGGTGCTCATTCCTATCTCTTTGCTTTTAATTTTCATGAAACATCTATTTTTCTTACTTTCGTGTAATTTTTCCCTTTATTTATTTATTTTAATAATACTCAGAATCTATTGGAAGTTTGTATTTTGCATAATAATAAAATGGTAATGATGACATACATTTTAGGGGACTAAAAATTATTCTGATATTCTTAAACATAATGGACGGTGTACTTATAATTTGTCCAATTGCACTAGTCATTTTATGGATTGTTTATCTAATGAGAAAGATGCTTTAACAAATAATATTGTGGAATGACTTTAGAAACTGTAGCCCATTTGATGAATACGAGGGCCAAGAGGATTGCTTCAGTTTGTATAGGATATTTGCATAGATGGAGACTCAGAGTTGGTTTAGGGTAATGTTCAAGATGCAAATTATCTTTTATCAGTTACCATAATGTGGTGATCATTATCCTAGTAAGATTTACATTTTTTAGGTGGAGGCTATAAAGACTTCCAACTTTTTTCTCCTGTTTGGACAGTGGCAAATTGGCAATGTATAGTTAAGATATTGTTCAGGATGTTTGCTGCTGGTCAGGTTGAATTTTGGGAAAAATCTGGTCTAACTCCAAAAGTTGAAAGACTTGTTACTTCATCATAATCTCTTTACAAACTTGAGACGCAAAGCTTATGAAATACATGACTCAACTGAATTGTTTTGGGGTCTGTTAAGTTTTATGAGAATGAGTTAAGTTTGCCAACCTAGATTTATTTAGGTCAGTAATATTTATGTGTAAGCTTTCCTCAGGTCATATTGAGGATAAAATAGGAGATCCTTTTTGTACTGTGACTAATCAATAATGATGCAATAACTGAAGAAACCAATGGAAGTTTATCACAGATTATGAATAGAAAACATATTCAGCTGAGTCTTTGAAGTTGATTCCCAGACAGCATCCAAACAAGTGGGCTTAAAGGTGTGATCTCAGCCTTGCACAGTAATCTACCAAGCTCCCCTAGCCGCTCTTGTTATCAGCGTTTCAGAAGCTGATAGTGTATGCCATTGTAGTTTGCTATGCAATCTAAGTCAATTCTTTTACCACCGTATAGGAAGGGAGTTAGACTGGTTATGGACCTTCATTCGATCATGCTACGGAAACTCAAATAAGTTTAATAGAATCCACAGCCATTTCCCATTGTCGCAGACCAAAGTTTCCTCTCACAGCCTTCTAATTGAGAGTAGAAAAAAAAAAGTAAATTGGAAATTTGAGTAGCCTATATTTATCCTCTTAGAGTTTTGTTAATCATTTGAATCTTAGGGATATCCAAGTGATCTAGTTGCTTTGTATCATTCATTATTTTTCCTTTTTCGATTAATGATATATTTTGTATCATTCATTATTTTTCCTTTTTCGATTAATGATATATTTTTCAGCTTTCAGTCTTGTTATTTTGCTTCATGATTTTATATATTTTTATTCTGCAGGCATTGCTGAGTTAGGTGTCATGATTATGACCACAATTCTAGTAAATATCATCATGCTTCTCGTATGGCAGATACATATTGC
>JBAMHZ010000002.1:562728-575677 GCA_037177395.1 Alpinia galanga | reverse complement strand
TTGTTATAATGTTATGATGAAAAATATAAATTTTAAATGACTTTAATTTTTATATACATTTATTGTTATAATTGTGACACAATAATAAAAATTTAAATTTTAATGAATTTAATTCTGGTTCAAAGGTAAAAAAATAAATCATTTTAAAAAATTCAATTTCAATTTCAATAAAATTAGTTTCGGTTCCGATTCCGATTCCGCTTCGGTTTGATTTCAGTTCCAGTTCAAAAAATTTAGGAACCAAAACCAAACCATCTATCTCCGGTTCCGATTCCGGAACCGAAAAAGTAGTTCCGGTTCGGTTCATGATTTGAATCGAACTGTGATCACCCCTAATCACAACTCAAAAGAGACCATCGACAATGCATACAAACAGAGGAGACCATCAGGACAGCACACATTAAGCTGCTCATGAGGACCACGACATTTGGAGGATGTCCATAGCAACAAGCTCAAGTTGAAACAAATGGAAAATTGAAAAAGATTGTTTAGGGCTTTAAAGTGTCACCAACTTTTCCTTTTCTTAATCCACTTTTTTCCTTCAAATTTAGATGAAAGCATCCCCCAGAATTTTAAGTTTTTTGATAATTGCCTTTCCAAATCCCCTCAAAAACAATCGCAGGCAAGAACTATCTTTTAGTAATTTGCACAAAAAAGATTAATGACAAATTCACTATTTTTAAAATTAGTCACAGCTACAGTTCTTTACTCGCACAAAGATATCGCTAAATTGGCATTATACAATACTGTACTTGGAGCAAGTATGATAACAGAATTTAGAATGCAACATTAGTCGTTATTTTCCCCCTGAATCATAATTTTATAGTCCCAGTTCCCAAATTATTACGAAGAAATTGAAATTCCTCAAGTGGATTTGGACTTGGCAAGCAACCTAACAATCGCAGAATTATGCAGATGGAAAATTAAATTACAAATACACCAAGCTTGATGGGAATATATACTCTTCTAATTCCTCTATCTAGGATGTCATAACCCACAACTCGTAGAACTTTGAACTCTCTGAAGAGCTGCATCTGCTTGAAAAAGAGAAAAAAACAAAACAAAACAAAGAAATTGGTAGTCATCATGATTTTTGCCAAGATGAACATTAAGCGTGTAGTATTATCATAACAACGAAGAAAAAAAAAGTAGAAAAATAAGCATATAGTCTGATGATTCAGTTTAATCACAGCATTAAAAGGGAAAACTACAAGATTTACAAATCACAACTAATAACCAGATAAAAACATGTTAAGGATATTAAAAAAAAAACTATTTTAGCAAGTACATCAGATATGTATCATAATTGATTGTAATAGCGAGGTAGCAACTGGCCTTGTGAAACTGAACCAAATTTACAAGTTAGGGAATCAACTGATCGAGATTTGAGTCTAAAATTGTTGTGACTTTGTCCACCAGTGCTGGATTGATTAATGAATTCAGTAACACCGACCACATTATTTTATTTAGAATTATACCAACAACTAGTAAAATTGGACTTCCAGTGTCTAAGACAAAGATCTAGCATCATAACAAATACATTGAATCATATATCTTTGGTAAAAGGAAGAAAGGATATTGGACTATAATTAGGTAATCAAATAATTTGAGGCATTCACGTACAACTTTGTATCCTTATATGTTCCCATCAGATATCGCTTTTGATCTGGTCCGCTAAGAACAACCTTTTAAGCCATAGGTATACCATAAATAATTTTGTTTAAGCTTTCCTATAATTTCCTTTAGGCTCAATGAGTCATATATATGCATAAGCAATTCTAATATTTCAGATCTCTTTTCATGAATTCAACTTTAGTACTATAATTTGATCTCTAATTTTCTTAGATAAGACAGCATTATTATTCTTATATCAGTATCCACCATAGCACCAGTTTCATTTTTTATGTTTAACTTCTCATTTGAAGCTTGAATGACCATTCTCTTTAGCCTTTTCCTCAACTCATCATTGTATCTGTTGATTCTAACCTTTTTCCTAAAAAATATCTTTATATTTCAAAATGTTAACCAAATCATATCATGTGGTAACTTCCTTACTAATACCAATGCACAACACCGTAAGAAGCCTATTATTTTTCAACAATGTGAGAACCTGAGAATCAACTGAGTGCTTTTGCAATCTTAAGACCAATAGTTTGCATATCAATGCACCAAATGCAACTTACTAAGCAAGAATCCTTAGATTTATGCACAAGAAAGCAAAAACAATTCGACAGTGAAAAACACACCAATTCAAACAGAATGTACTATGCACACATCACCGTTGTAGCTGCCTCCGTGCCAATGCAGGGGTTTTATTGGGTATGTAAACCTGGTAACTTACCTATGAAAGAGGATAAAATAAATCAGATTCCAAGGCATCTTACACCTCTATATAAAAAAGCTCAAAACCCACCTGAACCACTTCTCCCTCGTGCATTCTAGAGAATGTCTTTTCTTGAAACTGAGAGCCAGTGTCCTCTTTGTTTTCATTTCCCCCGTGAAGGTTCGCCTTGGAAGGTAATGGTGAGATTTGCTGCTGACTTGACTGTAAAAAGTTATCAACGTTTGTAATGCTGCTCATTGATTTTGAATCTATATTCTTCTTTTGTTCCTCTTCCACTGATGATGTATTTAGAGAAGTTTCATTTGAGGTCTCTTTTATTCTCTTCAACTGGACCAGATTTTTCTGGCTTTTGTTAGGCATGTCAAGGCCTGAATTATTTACATCTCCAGAACCTTCATTGGAATATGGTTGCTTAAGTGCATGGCCTGAGGTATCTTCCTCATTGGGAAGTTTGACAACAGATCTCACTCTAGATTTTGATGGCCAGACATCCCTTTGCATGCTGCATCGTCGTTCGAGAATTCTCATGTTCCCCAAGTTATCTTGAGCTATACTATGACATTTAGTTTGCTGGGATTCATCTTCCTGATGAACAGGATATCTAGTGTTTCCTGAAAGGCTGCGTTGGAACTTCTTAAAGTTCTCCAATGCTTTTTGCCTTAACTGAGTTTCCAAATCCAGAGACTCCAAGCCACCTGAGTCGTGGTCTCTCTTCTTCAATGCAACATCAGTTTTCCCAACATCAGCATTTCCGATTGTTTGCTTATCGGGATTAGTAAGCCCCACCAATTTGCAATCCTTTGCAAAAGTCCAATCATCCCTTTCATGCATTTCAAGAAACTGTTGATGATCATCTGATCTCCTCCCATCGTACCTATCAAAATCATCATAAGCTTGCATAATTCTGTTACTTTCCTCATCAATTCCTACTTCAACCACTGCTCTTCCATCTTCCACGACCAGCTCTGATCGAAGTTGGTTCTTCTGTTCAATTTCCTCAAACGTTTTGCCACTTCGGCCTACGCTAGGACCACTACTCCTACTTCCTCCACAAGTAGAGCAACTCCGAGACAAATACCTACTTCTGCGCATGTCATCGTAGCTCGTCGTCCTCGTCCTCTGACGACTTCTGCCTCTCTCCGAGTCCCCATCACTGCCTCTTCTTCGAGACCTACTCCCCACCTTCGGCAGCGGCTTCGAAGGAGGGCTCCTCGAGACACTGCTGCTGCCAGATGAGCCGCTGCTGCGGCAGGTGGAGCAACTACGGCTGGAATAACCACTCGACCGGCTAAGGCTTCGGTACCGCCTCTTGCGGGATGTCTTCTTCTTGCCCTTCTTCTTCTTGTTGTTCCTAGGGTTCCTGGGTTCCTTCTTCCGCCTCTCTGACTTCTTCGGCCGTTTGCGCCGGTACCGCGAACCGACGTCGGTTTTGGAGGGGGATGAAGAGTCGTCGCGCAGGCGGCGACGCTTGCCGGATTTTTTCTTCGTCCTACTCTTGCTCCGATGCTGGTTCAAATCGAGGGCTAATCGCGAGATCGGAACCAAACATAGATCGGGAAAGAGAAATTAACGGGGAAGGAATGAAATAGGGACACGATACCTCGTCCTCGGAGTTCTTTCTGGAGCGTTTGGAAGAAGCGGGGGAGACAGCGGCGGCGGCGGTGGCGGCGTTCGGCATTGGGCGGAACTGCGAAAGGGGGGAACGAGGCAGAAGCTGCTGGCGAGAGAAGCGAAAGGGAGTCGGGCTTAAAAAGGAAAGTGACATGTGATGCGATCATCATAGCGGTAGGATTGCGGATGGACGGTCGTGATTCTGATAACGTACCCGGAATTTGATTAAAATCCAACGAGGTGAAGGTGTAAATCCTAGCCCTCGATGCTGAAATATTTCAATAATTTTTTATTTTATTATTAAATTCTTGTCTTCTCTTTTAAATTATGATTAAATATTAATATAAAGAGAACATTTTAATAATAAAATATTAAATTTAAAGAGGATTTTAAATATAAAAAAAAACTCAAAAAGATTTTACTCACTAATTAGACCTAAAAATAATAGGAAAAAAAAAAACACGCACAGATCTTTCTCTTTTCAAGATAAAATTTTGGAAGTAAAAAAAGCTTATTTTGCAGAAGGAATTTGGCGTCAAAGGTTGACTCGTTGACCTTGGGAAATACTAATCAGCCTACTGTCTGCTTTGTCGGGTTGACTAGAGTGAGAGCTAAACAAAGCTACTGATGCACGCTAATGGTGGATGATACAAAATAACGTATAATTATTATTTATTAAATAGGAAATAATATATCCAACTAAACAAGATGCAAATTGAAATTGCTTGACCATATTTGAGGAGGCAAAGCTGAATATTATTACAAATTACTTTCAAGAGTGCAAAGAATGCAGATTATACTCCAGTTTCAGTGGCACTGAAGGACTTGAAGGGAACTAGAAGGCCAATAAAACCCACACAGCAGCATATGAACCACAGCACTAATCATCATCAACATCTGCGACAGAAAAGGGAGTGATGACAAGTTTATCGAAGGAAAATTGCACAATGAATGGAAAAACACTCGATGTTCTTCGCAAAAAATACACAGATATTTAAACAAGTTACCGGGTGTCTATATACATATGTATGTAATGTTTTACATCAATGGATCAAGCAACTCTTGGTTTTGAGAGAAGAAAAGAGGAAAAAGCTCATAAAATTACATATGGAGCTCTTTTTGTCACTTAGCTCCTCTTCCTTGTATGTTTTACCCAAGTAGTGAGACCCTTAGTTACAAGATAATTTTGTTATTTTTTTTTATCAACCTACTAAAAGTCAAGCAGAAACAAACATATTGTTCTATCATCCACCTGATGGACGCTAGTTGTCCTCGCCTGTGGTTACAATGGTACTAGAGCCATTGAGAGTCATGGCAGTGCCTCGAAGATCCTTATGGCAGCTTTTGGCTCATTGCAACTCAAATAGCTCTACCAATATCCTGCAGTCCAGTGAAAGACCACCACACAAGAGCATGACAAGAAGAGGAGAATTCAGCTCCATGTCTCCCATCCCGTCCCCTCTTTTAACAATGAGATCTTATTCTCCCTCATTTAAGGCTATCCCTCCTCTATGAAAAAAATTCTGCATCCTCTTCCCTCTAGGGTTGAGCAAAATATCGATTAAACCAAATTAACTGACCAAACCAACCAAAATCAGAAGTTCAGTTCGGTTAATATCAAAATTCACTTTTTTTTTTAAATATTGGTTAATTCGGTTTAATCGGTTCGGTTTCGGATTTTGAGTTTAAGAATTCGGTTTAACCAAGTAAACTAAATTGGGGGTCATCAGTTTAGCAGTCGACTGCTGTCTTTTAGCAGTCGATTGCTAAAACATATCAGTTGACTAATGACTCCGAACTGAATTTTAAAATGATGATTTTATTCAACCGATTGCCATCATCAGTTGACTGGACATCTTCAGTCGATGATGATGAAAAAATCAGTTATTTTGATTTTCGACCAAATTAATCGATTTTTTATCGATTTGGTTTGTTCAGAAAGTTCGATCGGTTCAATTTGTTCAAAAAAAGCTTGGTTTCAATTTAATCAGTTCAGTTATTAATTGATTACTCACCCTTACTTCCCTCCATTCATTACTAAAGATGCTCAGTTACTCGTAAGGGTGCAAGAATTGCAGTTCCAACCCCACCTGTCATGCCATCTCTTCAATATTCCTTCCCCTTCTTCGTCAATTGCACACCTCTTGTGCTTTCTTTGATGTTTAGCAATTTCAGTATTATCATTGATTCAACAAATATTAGAATCTACTACTTAATGAATTCTAATTTTGATTTGCAAATTGTTAATTAGTGATAGCATTTGCCATCACATGTTTCGTTAGATGTATCACTTGCCAGAGAAAAAGGAGAAGCAAAAAACTCAAGAGAATTGAAGAACAAAATGAGTATGCAAATAATGTCATAGCTGCATAGGAATGAACATACTCTGGAAAGGGCCTGTGTGGCTGTGTTCATGACCCAACAAAGCATAATATTGTTGAAAACCTCAGACCTAATCTACTCTAAGCAGTAGAACTGATTTTAGGCAGTAAGGACACAGACTATGCAAGTTGCTAGATGATGAAAACATGATGAAATTTTCAATTCTTATCGTATGAGAAATTGAAATATGGATGCAAGATTTTTTGCTTAACATGAATTCGGGCATGAAAACAGGTGGGAAAAAAAAATCAGCTTGGTAATCAATTGAAACCAAGTCATGCTTCGATTTCTTGTTCAACTGTCACAATTTATCATTTTCCTACCAAGAAGCATCCACTAAAAAAAAACCCTTTGGATTGACTAATTTTCTAAGTTCATCTTCTATAAAAGCTTTTTCCTCAAACACACCCAGTGAGGGTTCCAAAACTGAGAAACATCTGAGTCATTTTCATCAGTAGAAACTACCTAAGTGCAAGAAGAAGATTACATTTGTTTTTCAACTAACATCATCCTACTTATGCTATGCACACAGACCAAACGGGAAGTAAAACTCGATATCCTCCAGGGTCCAATGGCTGGACATATCTAACAATATAACACTGTGTGTAATCATTATAATCAGTATCCACACATCCATTGATCAATACTACCAAACATCAATTTGTTAATATCATCTAGATGAGTGACACAAATACATTGTGGAGATCATCGAAATGAATATGGCTCAGTCCTTGTGCCCTAGATACAACTACTAAGAATGTGACCTATGATTGGAGAAGAGGGTTCACAGTCGAAATCCATCAAAAAAGAAGCATGGGACTCTTATCATTAATTAGGAACACACTTCCAAACCTATAATTGGTGGGTCATATGGAACCTCGGACTATTCTGCAGACAATTAGCATTGACTGAGCTCCTGGCAGTTCATCCATGATAAGCCTAACCTACATCGCAACTCGATGGAGCTGGATCAAAAGACAAGCATACTTCTATATCTGTTGCAATTTTACTCATAGCACAATCCAAAGCATTATAGCATGCCTTCTCTCTCACATCCAATGCAGCTAAGAACAATACTCGCGGCGTGAAAAAACAGATTTTTAAGATTAAGCTATCAAGTCTACACTGGTGAAGATTGGTAAACGAGCAAATCAAGATACTGAAACGAGGGAAAGAGAGAGAGAGAAGGAACAAACCGAAGTATCTGCGTTCGTTGGCCGTCTTGGCCTTCTCGACGATCTTGTCGAGGTCCTCCTTCAGTTTCTTCTCCCACTTCACCATCTGGTTGGCGAATACGACTCCGATTCCCACCCCCAGAGCGTGCTCCCACGGATCTGCATCAGAAGCGAATCGACTTAGGAGATCAATCCCAAATCGCTGGGGGACGAGGATTAGGATTCCTCACGGCGCATGTAGGGCAGCTTTCGGAGAGCGTTTGAGTACGTCTGGACGCCCAAACCCAACAGGGCTCCCACCATCGTAGCCGTGCCCGGCATTTTTCCCCTCCTTCTCTCTACCTTCCTCCGACGATCTACTGTTCGTCACTGCAGAGGCGACGATCGAACTCTTCGTCTCATTTTCTCCTTTGCGGCGAAGTTTGGGCCTAAGATCTGCTGCCCGAAGGCCCAAATCGAGGTCCAACATTTCTTCTCTATTGAAATCTATTCGAAATAAGGGCGAAAATCAAATAAAAAATTATATCAATTAGTTTTTTTTCATCAAATAACTCTGGCCATCAAACATCAAAATAAATATTTTAAAAAAACTAAAGTTTTCAATTTGTACATTATTTATTTCTTTGTAGGAATTATTAAGCGTTTTCACTTGAATATTCTTGGAGCAATGCATGTTTCTGGAAGGCGCCTTTTCAGTTGACCATACTTCGAGTAATCGCGTTTATGAAAAGTCAAAAGGGATTTAGTCAAACCATTCCCAAATATTGACTCATTCCTGTTCTTCTCTCCGGCATCACTTGGCACAGATCTTATTAAATTGCAATCTTCATATGTCATCATTTGTCCCCTCTCTTTCTCCTCCTCTGCAAATTCTTCGGTCCGCAAAGATGATGTGTAGGTCAAGGATTTTGATCTGCAGTGCTACGTTCGTAATATGTTTCTTAGCTGGCGTTCCTTCCTCCAGCTCTCTCTCCTTCAACTTCTCTAGCTTCCCAGAGGATGCCTCGTCGTCCGATATCCTTGTCCAGGGCGATACGTTCAGACGCACCGGTGTCATCGAGCTCACCAAGGACTCCTCAGGCAAACCGGTCAGCAACAGCTCCGGCAGAGCGAGCTACAAGAAACTTTTCCTCCTTTGGGACGCGCAAACCAAACAGCTATCAGATTTCACCACCCGTTTTGTCTTCGAAATCAATCGTCAGGGGTCGAATTTTTTTGGCGATGGCTACGCTTTCTTCTTGACGGCGCCGATGTTTGTTGTTCCCGACAACTCCTCAGGCGTTAGCCTGGGCCTCTTTAGTTGGCCACCTCATCCTCCAAAACCGCCGGGGAACACAACAGTGGCAGTTGAGTTCGATACATTCTCAAATGATCTGACCAATGATCCGTCCGGAGACCACGTCGGAATCGACATCAACTCGGTGAACTCGACGGTGACGGCGAATTGGAGCGATTTTACGGGAAAGACAACCTCGTGGGTCACTTACAATGCCACCACTTGTAATTTAAGTGTTTTCCTATAAAGAGGAGAAACCCAGGAGCTCAGCGATGCAGGTCTGATCCTCAACTACACCATCGATTTGAGAACAGTGCTGCCGGAAAAAGTAGAAATCGGCTTCTCGGCGGCCACCGGTAACAGCACCGAAACACATACATTACTCTCGTGGTCATTCCGCTCGACTCTGCAGCCAAGAAAGAAGTCCAAGATTGCTGTTATTTCCATTTCCATCTCCGGGGCAACAGTTTTAATCCTGGTGGCTGCTTTGGGCTGCCTATGGTTCCTTACACGAAGGCGTAGGACGAACGGAAAAGACGAAGACGACATTTGGAATATGGATGAAGCCATGGATAAGGAGTTTGAAAGAGGGAGAGGACCGAAGAGGTTCACTTACTCCGAACTTGCCCGCGCCACCAGGGATTTCTCCGACGAGGGCAAGCTCGGCGAAGGAGGGTTCGGGTCGGTCTACAGAGGCGTGTTGAAACAGCCCAATCTTGAAGTCGCCGTCAAAAGGATCTCCAAGAGCTCAAAACAGGGGAGGCAGGAGTACATGGCAGAGGTCAAGATCATCAGCCGGTTGCGCCACCGCAACTTGGTGCAGCTCGTAGGCTGGTGTCATGACCGCGCCAAGGAGCTCCTCCTTGTCTACGAGCTGGTTCCCAATGGCAGCCTCGATTCCTACCTCCATGGCGGCTCCGCGACGACTTTGGAATGGGGAGTGCGGCTCAGGGTGACGCTGGGCTTGGCCTCGGCTCTGCTTTATCTCCACGAGGAGTGGGAGCAGTGCGTGGTGCACCGGGACGTCAAGCCGAGCAACGTCATGCTGGACTCGGCGTTCAATGCCAAGCTCGGGGACTTCGGGCTCGCGAGACTCATCGACCACGACAGCGGGCCGCAGACGTCGTTGGTGTTGGCCGGCACGAGAGGGTACATGGCGCCGGAGTACGTTTACACCGGCAAGGCGAGTAAAGAATCGGACGTCTACAGCTTCGGGGTCGTGGCGCTAGAGATAGCATCTGGTAGAAAGCCATTTTTGGTAGAGGAGGATGGCACGTTCGAGCTGGTTCGGTGGGTTTGGGAGCTTTACGGGTGGAAGAAGATTCTTGAGGCGGCTGATGCGAGGCTACAGGGTGAATTTGACCGGAGCCAAATGGAATATTTGATGATTCTGGGGTTATGGTGCGCTCATCCTGATCCAAAGGCGCGCCCGTCCATGAAACAAGCCATCAGCGCGCTCAATTTTGAGGCTCCGTTGCCGGAGCTTCCTCCGGCGATGCCGGTGCCTACATATGGTGCCGCATTGTAGCCGGATGTCTTCGTGTGCCTCGTACGAATCCTATAGCTTATTGCATTTAATTTTCTGAAGCAGAATTCGAAGAAGCATTGCCGTAGCCAATAAACGCTACATTTTTGTGTGAATCTGCTGTATGATTTAATCAATTGAACCCTAAAAATATTCTTCCAAGAGAATACGGAGATCTGCCGTAAGAAAATAATGAACGAATGAACTTAAAAAAAAAATCGCAGAAATATTTACCACTATACTACAACAACCTTGTTATTAAAGCATGATCATGGCACAAAATCTAAATAACTTGAACTAAATTTGCAATTCGTTTTCGAAGAAAAGAGAAAATATGTTCCCAACTTGTTGTAGAGATAGGAGTTTACATCTTCTAGAGCATGTTCATGGGTGCCAAGAAAACAAGACTCAGCAAGTATTGGACAGGTGAGAAAGTAACCTCGCTGGTATTCGCCTGTGGGATAGATATATTTTGTCATGTGGTAAAGTTCAATCAAGTCAAGCTGAAGTGGAAGTCAAGGTTGAGCAAAGTAAGCTTAAATCTATTAGAAATCCGACGTGTCTCGGCGACAATTCACCTCACACATGGCTAGTTCTAGTTCGACTGAAGATGCTTGTCTGATACCTTAGCTCGGTCACAGATGTTCATTTGATATCTTGGCTTGGCCAATGATGTCTATCTGGCATCTCGGTTCAGTGAGGTTGCATATTTAGTATTTCATTTTGACAGAAGAGTTCATTAGATTGAACTCTCCGAAGGCCTAAGATGGAAAAAGGAAAAAAGGTAACGTTGTCCACCAGCATAGGCATTCACTGTAATTTTCATACTATGTCCTCCGCACACCTTTAAACCTGTACAATGCCCTCCGTACACTTTGGATCTGCACAACATCTTATCTCATTAATGCAACCATGCCTTTCTATTAAGGACCCTTCCCTCTTAAGATCTCTCATCCCCTCCGTACTTCTCTTGAGATCTGTGGGTTGATAAACTCTCCTCTATATATATATCTATGGGTGAGGGCGTATCAACTAGAGGTTCGGATCTTCCCTTAAACTTTTCCTTTTTAGCTATTCAACTTGCACTTGAGCGTTAGAGGAGATTTATAGATATATCTCTTGGCATTCTTCCTAACCCTCTTTCTTGAGTTGTTACAAGAGCTTGACCTTCCACGATCTACGATGGAACCATGCTTGATGAAGATTCGTTGCTCGCGTTTAACTAGCTCCTTTCGACTTAACCGTGACACTTTTATTTCCTCTTGTCTCGACTCATAACAACACCAAAATGGAAACTTCTGTTTATATATGAAGCCGGCCTCACTGAACTGCACACACTCAGGAATCTAAAACTGTGTTAATTAAGAAGATCCAAGTACGTACATAACAAGCTTAATTGGCTTGGCACTGGCCGGACACTGCGGCATAGTTGATTCAACGAATTACTTATCTTTGCCCTAATAATGCGTATCTTGACGCCGCGCTGAGACGTCCTACCTACATGAAGACGGTACGTACTCGGGAGAAAATCCTGCAATGAAGCCGGCGGGCAAGCCAGTCGCGCGCGGACTTCGAAGTCCAGGCGTAGGAGGCCGTTGCGCACTGCACTTGGCGAGGTCGGCGGAGAGGGCAGATAGGAGGGCCTGCCTTCGAGGGAGGTGGCAGCGCCGGGAAGGGCGGAGTGGAGGGTGCATGCGCTTGCAACTGGGCGATGAGCTTGAGGCACTAGCTCCGATCCGCCAGCTCGTACTAGGCGGAGGAGATCACGACGGCGAGGTCGCGGACTTAGGACTTCTCCAACTTTTCGATCGGTGCAGTGGCGCCTTGGTGACGGCGTGCAGGTCGGCCAAGTCGTCGTACATGTTGCGCCGCGCAGCTTCACCTCCTCCGTCCGTATCGCCGATCGATCGCTCCTGCTCGAATAAAATAAATAAACGAATAAAATGGACATGATAACAAATCATTGAGTTTTTTTAATAATGATTCTCCAATCAAATCTAGTTGTCGGAGCCGACAGTTTGCCCTAATAATTTGTCATGGGACCCACTCAAATCTACTGAATAATTTGGATGATTTTCCTGTTTTTAATCATTTAAAAAATCGTTAGTATCTTTTTTAATAAATAATTTAATTTAATAAATGAATCATTTTTTTAAATAAGTTGAATGGTTAGTTTTGTTAATTGGCATTAAATTTAGGGTGCGTTGATTTTAGTTACGTAATTACTTGATAATCATGTAATCAAAATTTACAAAATAAAATATAATTTATGTTATGCTATAAAAAATTTATTTGTTTAGAAATTTTAATATATAATACATTTTAATATTTTACTATATTATTCTTGATTTAATTAGAATGCTTCATTTATTTCAAAAGATATTAGTGATTGGCGATCGACGACGACCGACAGAGGTGACCGCGACGGTTGGCGACTGGTGGATGACGATGGGTGAGGACCAATGGATGATGATGGCCGACGATGACAGTGGCTTATGATCGCCGGCTATTGCAAGGCCGACGGCTTGTGGCAATCGATGACCAGTGGCGATCGACAGTCGATGATAGACGGTCAGCGATTGACAATGGTGGCCACGAACGATTAATTAGAGTTTTGATTATATTTAGATAAAATT
>JBAMHZ010000002.1:529334-546048 GCA_037177395.1 Alpinia galanga | reverse complement strand
CCCAAACGAGGGGATATTCCTCTATAAATGATAGGGACAATACGCTGTGGGGATTCAATACCTCGTTAATGTCCCTAGGGTAGGTAGGGTAGGTAAGATAGAGGTTCTTCATTGTCCGGATCTCCTGCTGAATTGTAAGAGATGAATCTCCTGTCAAGACAGAAAGGTTTCCTGTTAAGACAAAAGAGTCTTCTGTTAAGGCAGATAAGGGTCTGCTGAGACAAAAGGGTCTCCTGCCAAACTAGGCCTTGAATAGTTTATACCCGTATCATTAATTAAATAATATGATTTAAAAAAAATAAATTTATAATACAATTTATTTTTATAAAATAATAATATAAACCTTGATTATCCCAATAAAAATAAAAAGATTTTTCCGTTATTTTTTTTTATTAATAAAAAAGCAGCAATAAATTATTAAAACTTAATTTTAATAATTAAAGTAAATAATTAAACAAAATTCTTGAGTGCGGTATTGGTTTTGGGATTAGGGTTCACCGACGTCGCTCGTTTTTCCTACCCCACGCCGTGTGCCTCCCTCCGACCAGCTGGCTACTCGGCCCTTCGGCGCCGACGCTCCAGGTTCCCCTTCTTCTCTTTTCGTCGATTTCAATTCGCGCCCATGAATTGTAATTTCGGTATGATTTTTCGGTATTGTTTGCTGTTAAAGTGCTATGCTCCTTCAATCCTATGTTGGGAGCTTTCTGTTGGGATCGCTTTTGAGACGATTGTTTGATGATTTGGTTCTCCTGGGATCTCCGAATCACATGCATGAAATAAATTTCGCGCTTTGCATTCTTTGCCAAAGTAACAGGTGACTAGCCCTATCTAGGTTAAGGATCGTATGAATAGAATGGCCCATGCCAAGATATTATTTTTCGTATCAGAAAGTGGATAAGGTGCAACAAGGGCTAATGAGGTGAGAGGGTATAACTTAGAAGATTGCAACAACCATAGATACTGATAATTAGTAGTTTACCAACTCCTTGTTTTCAATCAGTAAATAGAGGCCATGGGGAAACCTTGTTAGCTTTATATGTTAAATTAATCTGTTTATCTTCTTAGTTAGACTTGCCACTTGTTTCCATTTTTTTCTTACTAGTATCCAAATTCCTCTAATCAAGCATAAACTGCTTGTGTTGGAATACATCAGTAGAAATTAGTTGTTTTTGCATTCTATTTGGCTGCCATCTTGTCAATAGAATTAGTGCCATTTGTTTCCTTACCTTGATGAGTGGAGTACGTGGGGAATAACATTGAAACTAGATATTTATTCTCTTTTGGTAAAGAAAATATGAAGAACTCATCAATTTAGCAGCTAAATCCACTGACAACTAAACCTTGAGATTTTTGCACAAAGAATGCCATCTTTTATGCTATAATATTCTGCTCATATTTTTTATTTTTTGTATTTTGAACAGCCCAAAATGTCTTTTTATCGTCTTTCTTTTTTGTCTGTTCCATTTCTGCTAACTCGTTTGGTTTTCAGTCTCGAAAAAGCAAGGTTATTATTTTCAAAGAAATGCCTAAGATAAAGACTAGCCGGGTTAGATATCCAGAAGGATGGGAGCTTATTGAGCCTACTCTTCGAGAACTTGAGGCTAAGATGAGGGAAGGTAGTAAATCGATCCCAGATAATTCAACTTCTGCTTGTGCTGAATGACTGTGCACACTGTGATGTTATCCATTCTCAATTGTGAAATTTCTTTGATTTGTAGCTGAAAATGACCCACATGATGGGAAGAGGAAGTGTGAAGCTCTTTGGCCTATTTTTCGTATTGCTCATCAGAAGAGCAGGTACATATATGACCTTTACCATCGGAGAAAAGAAATTTCAAAGGAATTGTATGAATTCTGCTTAGACCAGGGTTATGCAGATCGTAATCTGATTGCAAAGTGGAAAAAGGTTGGCATTGCTCTTTATTACACTTTTCTTTCATCATCTTTTTTGTATTATTACTCTTTGTTCTTGATTTGTGGCTACTCGTGTGGCCTCCTTTGCTTAGATTTTCTTTATGCTTGAAACATATTATTTTGTGTGTGTTTTTTTCTTGTTTTATTTTTCATATCCTTTAGATTCATATTCAAATTAGTTGCATAACAAGAAGAGAGATCTTATGCATTTGGAAAGGAAGAGACGAAACTTAACACATTTCCTCAAGTACGATAAACATGTATATTACCTGCATAATCATTTCAGTTTGAATAGAACAATGGCTATGAAGTTGGTTAAAAACTGGGCAAAGTTCATTGCAGAGTCCTTTGGTCATTAGTTTTTATCACGAAGCCTATGCGATCAAAGGACAGTCCACTGCAGTATGTTAAATGCAAAGGTTTTCGAATGTTGCCTGCCTGAAATCTTATGCAGAAGCAATTATCAAGATTCTAACCAAGCGATAAGCCCCTTCGTGCCATGTTAGTATATGCTTGACTTTTTTTCTCTGTTCAGATTGTTCATATCTACAAACAATGTAGTGATAGACTGTAGATATTGTGGCTGTTTTAGCTCACTCGTCTGGTGCTGTTTCTATGCTCCTTTAGTAGGGTAGTCTATGTTCATCCAATTTGAAGGAATAAAGTGTACATGCTGGACCTTGAAGCTACTCCATGCTTGACTACCTCATGACATATCAAAGAAAATACCCTTAATATTTCAAGATTCCTCAGGAAAGTGTGTCCAAAAGCCGCATTATGGAGTATCCATGAACTTCAGTCAATGAAAATGAGTAGTGCATCATTTATGACTAACTACTTCGCACTTTAAAAAAACAAATGGAAAAAAATTTCGGCAAGCATGGTAAAGTGATATTTGGTACCTTTGCAAGTTCTTCTTTCTGTTTTTTTTTTCTAATATCTAATTTCACTTTGAATTTTGTTTTGTTCTCTGCATCTACCCTTACTAATATCGCTCCAGTAAAGTTGTTGCCAATGTTCTAAATGTTATCCTTATTTCGACTCTTTAACAGCCTGGGTATGAGCGCCTTTGTTGCCTCCGCTGCATCCAGACGCGAGACCATAACTTCGCAACCACATGCGT
This sequence comes from Alpinia galanga, assembly GCA_037177395.1. NCBI lineage: Eukaryota > Viridiplantae > Streptophyta > Magnoliopsida > Zingiberales > Zingiberaceae > Alpinia > Alpinia galanga. The sequence continues at coordinate 543,011 of JBAMHZ010000002.1, read as the reverse complement.
ATGCCGGGTGCCCAAACACCTGCGAGAAGAAAAGGTGATAGAATGTGTTCATTGTGGATGCAGGGGCTGTGCCAGCGGAGATTAAACTCGTGAAAAAGCTTTACATTACATATTCTGGTACTCTACGATGTTTCTTGAATCCCTTGGAGCATTAAGACGGCTCATTGTATCCTAGCAGCTCACACTAACATTGCCTCATTGGCTTGCTTAATCTATGTTTGCATATTGACATCTGGAGCTGCAACCCCATAACAGAGTAATTATGTATAACTTGACTTTATTTCTTAATCAGCTCATTTCATGCCAGCTTCTGAATGATCATCTGCAAAAATATGTTGATTGTGTAATTAGTTATATTAATTCAAGTACCTCTCCCCATATTTTGCAGTGGCTAAAGGTTAGAGGGGTGAACAGAATTGCTAAACACAAACACAACAAAACAGAAATACAACTATACATCCCAGCCATCTTTTCTGTCTCCAAAGCTCCATTTGTTGGCAGCCAAATCTCCATACAACTCTCTGAACTTTGCGAGGCATTCACTTCGCACCCGGTAGTGTGCCTGTGTGTCCTTGCTAATTGCAACTCCTGAGAATTTCGATGTGTCTATTGCCCACGAAGGTCTTACATACTCTACTGCCTTCCTCGACAAACTTGCATTTGCATACAAAAAGTTCATGAGCACGTCCTCACAGTTGAAGAACTCGTCGATGATATCCCTTCCAATCTTTGCCTCTTCGCTCCAATACCTTTCAAATGCCAGTTTATGATCCATGAATGCAGCTCCTGTCAGTATCATGTTGTAGCCGCCATGACTTCGTGCATACCTCTCATCGCGATACCTCAACGGTGTTGTCCCCTCTGCTAGCCGAGGGTAGAATCCCACAATTCTGTCGGGATGATCTCGCCAAACCTTGAATCCACGCTCTACATCGTCGCAAGTCATCATGATATCATCATCGAGTTCAAGAACTGCTTGAGTCTTTATTGAAGGATCGACGTTAAACCTGTTGTTCAAAGAGTTTCTCTTCTCCACTCGAATGTCGACGGGCACTGCAGAGTCAAACTCGCTGCTAACATTTGGAGGCTGGCCTTTGTTCCATACCACCAGGATTTCTCCTACTGAAGTGCATCTAGAGTAATGCTTGATGTACATCTTCAGATTCCACAGACGGGCATCGTAGGTCATCGTAATAAGGGTGAACTGAGAGTAGTGTCCCTTCACTGAGTAAGCCTCATCTACGCCATTTCCTCCATAGACATAATGCGTGCCGATACAAGTTAACGCAACCACAGCGACAAGTATGATAAGTAGAACGAATCGGCCAGCGCAATTGTCGGCTCTAACTCTTTCTTTAAGAGCATAAGCAATTTTGTTCAGTTGGCCAAGCAAACTTCTGAGCTTAGCATAAACTCGAAGATCACGCTGCTGAACTCCAGTAAAGTTGCTTCGCTTCCTCGAGAGAGGAAGGCATCGGTCGAACGGCAAAACACACCTGATCACACTTAGGATGAGCCCTATCAGTAGAACCAGTGCCAGAGCAGCGCCGAATGCTGTGTATCCAAGGACGAGCCGGCGAACAGCATCGCCTGAAGGTACTCGATCACCATCCATCACTGCAACCCATCGATCTGCTGTAAGCTGTTGAACATCTAGGTGATGGTAACGAGCACCATTCCAGGCGTTGCGACCTTTTTGGGGCTCATCGACTCCAAGGGGAACTTCGACTTCTTCATACGCGTCTTTGGTAAGTATCTCGACTCTGAAAAGACGAACGCGACGGCCATACGTACCACCGCAATCTTGTCCCGCGCGATAGAGATGGCCTTTGTACGTGAATGGCCTCCCGGCATTTCGGGCGCCTAAGCTCTTGTCCATGTTGTGAACTGGATTTTGTTTGTGAGGCAGCCAAGGTCCGAGCGGAGAGCTACTGTACCAGATCTCAAGTTCTCCATTCTTTTTGGCACCGGGAGCACTGAAATCTGACCCGAAAAGCCAGAAGTAACCTCCATAATTTACGATGAATGAATCTATAAGAGGCTTCTTATGAATGACCTTCTCCAATTCCCACTTTAGAGGAAACTCAACAGCCCGGTAGAGCCGCAGATCGCCTTTCTTACTGCCTTCAGGCATCATGTAAATCTGCAGAGTCGAAAAAAATAGAAGAAGAGAAGGTGTCGGAGCTTTGAAAGGCACCAACAAAAATGGCATTTCTGATTTAAGATCTTCTTACATTGTCCTGGTGATTGAAGACGTATGGGTAAGAAAGATGCCACTCCTCGTCCAACGCTATGCCTAAATGGTTCCATGTTGCACCGTTGTCCTTGCTCACAGCGACTCCAATGTCTCCTTGCAAAGTGATGGAGTTCTTCGTCTCGAAAAACAAATACAAATCGCCTCCCTGAAAGAAACATTGTCGATCACAATATTTTTTTTGTTAAATCTCCTTTCGCCAAATCAAGCAAAACCTACGAAAGCAAATCAAATATCACAAGTCACGAGAAATGTCTAGTATCCATTTTGGGTTTAAATTGATTTGGAAATTCTCAAATCGATACATTTTGATTCAGGAAAACGCAGGAACTCTCTTCGGAACTCCATGATGTTGTTTTGCTTAAAAGTGATTTATTGGCTGGCAACTAGAATCAAAGCTCAATTGACCTGTGAAATCATCACTCGGTCTAAAACCTTGATTCAAATCTCCAACTCACTGACCTGGATAAAGAGGAAGGGATCGGCTACAAAGTTGCTCGGGAAGCCGGCATCTGAAGCCGTAGCACAAGTCACCACCGGATTCGCCACCGGCCACGCCGCGCTCGCGTTCCTCCAAACGCCCCACTGCTCGATTCGATCCGAACAGCCACCAAAAGTCAGTCAAAACAAGGAAGAAAAGTCAAACTCAAATCTCGAATCCGAAGTAGAAGAGCAAGGAAGACGGGACACCTACGGATTCTATGGGTTTGAGGGAAAGGGGAGATTCGCCGTAGAAGACGCCGACGGACCAGGATCCCTCACCGTCGGGCCGGCAGCCGAGGGAGGAGACAGCGGAAACGGGGAGGGGTTTGGGGAACGGGGAGAAGGTGATCCAGGCGAAGAGGCCGGCGGTGGATCCGAGGAGAAGGGAGGCGGACACAGCGAAGAGAAAGGCGGCGGAGCGGAGGCGGCACCGCGGAAGCCAATTCCACCGCCGTGGCGGAGTTGCCATCGACGTCTGTAGTCTTCTCCTTGACGGAGAGAGAGAGAGAGGGGTAGCTTTTAAACAGGACGAAGAAGCTTCCGCCAGCAAATTTAAATACATCATCTTGCCATGTAATTTCCATATTCTCAAGGGTGTAATAGACAAATGGCTGAATTCGTTCATATCCAACGGTTGACTTGACTAGTTGACTTCTTAATCTGACGCTCTACAAAAATTGTCATTAGATTCAGTTCCATAATTGAAACCGAGTTTTTCGCCCAGGGAATTTTCAAATTTATTTTGATAATTGATATAAATTTTTTTTTATAAAATTAATCGATTCAAAAAATTAAATATAAGATACAAACTAAAAAGGCTTGCGTGACTACATATTGATAGGCTTTACAAGTCTTTTTTTTCTCTCCCTTTTCTCTGTTATATTTCTTGTTCAAATTTGCTTTTTTTTCCTCCAATTTTTCTGGTTTGAAAACTTTGACCACCTTCAGCTGTGATTAAAATAGTTTCTATAGATACACATAAATTATTTATAAAAAAAAAAAAGCTTGAAATTTAACAATATTTTGAGGGTCTATTATCATTACACGAATAAAGAATGAATTCATTGTTTAGTTTCTTTCCTATATTTTTGAAGTACCTGAAGTAAGAAGATGAAGCACAAGCACAATGCTGAGCCATAGGAGTTTGTCGAATGCCGCGATGTGCGATGACTTGTTAACATCGAGCTGCCCGGCATTTAGGTACTGGTTCTTACCGGACGATACGCTGACATTTACAGATTGAGAACCTGCATATGGTGGCACCAATTTAGAAGCTTAGCCTTGCTCCAAAAGAGATCATATCCAACAACGCAGACTTTGTAGGTGATGGATCTTACAATCATAGTTCGTCCAACCCATTCGCTGATTCGCGATATCGTAAACAAATATCTTGTCCTTCAGAATGATGTCTGTGGAGAAGCATTGTTCGAATTAGCTGCAGAGAGTATTTTAGAACACTAAAGCAGTTGTGTAGATGAATCCGGAGCAGACTGTGGTAGCATTGATGACAATAAGAATACGATAGAAGATAAGTGTGTGATAATGCACAAACTGGTCGTACTCGAGAAGCCTTTGAAATCAAGTAAACACGACGAGAAATCCATGCTACATAGACAACACGACAAAGGTGTAGATTGCAAACCTCCAAGTATTGTAATTCCTAAGCCTTGGTTCTTCTGCCAGCCAATACACCATATGATAGAATTATCCTGCACATGAGCAATACAATGATTACCAGATAGTTTCGAAGAACTTGTTCCGTGTGCCATTATGTAGATAATCTCCGAGTGTTCACTGTTGTAGAGTAGATACTGTGATGGATGAGAGTCCACAATTAAGCTCGAAGAATAACTTACAACATAACCTTGTTGAAGAAGGTAGTCTTCAGGCTTTAATGGCATGGATGCACCACCTTTAAAGTTCAATGATACGGAAGGAAATGATTCATCGATGCTGCAGATTTAGAGATGCATTAAACAGACTAATATCTTGTAGTTAAAGTGCTCAAAGGAAGAAAAAGAAGTCCCTTCTTCAATGGGAAAAACCTGCCGGTGGTAATGAAACATTCATTTCCTTTTTGGGGTACTGAACGCACAGATGGCGAAAGCGAAGCTATTATCTGCATATAGGATAACTACTATTAGACCAAAATATGATGGTATAAACCAATGATGAGATTTTTTATAAAATCATGCTCGTTTTTGTCTTAGTTTCTCGTATACAAGGATATCTAATTTAGCAATAACAAGTTTTACTTACGGCATTGACAAAGGGATCATAAGCTTGCTCTGCAAGGTAAGCTAATGTGGTCCCAGAGTCGATGATGGTTCCATGTGCGTTTGATACTTCGAACACAGATGGGCTAATCGATAGTATTTTTCCATTGACAGCAATACTCTCTAGATGTAAGTTGTAATGAGATCTGAAATCCAAACCAAGGCAGTAAATAACTTCATAGTTCTAAAATAAGCAGAAGGGGAAACAACTTGAACTAAGAAACAAAATATTTGTGACCAATTAAAGAAGAAACCCAACATCAATGCATTTTTTGAGGAAAATAGAGTATGCAAATACGGGAGCCAAAACATCAGCTAATCTATATAAGCTTAGAAAAGACCATTAGGCAAATTGCTTGTGATGAAAACCCTCGATTATTAAGCTCGCACCAAATCATCCACCGTCAACTAGGAAACAACCTGTCATTATCAGATTTTAAGGAATGAATCACAAGAATACACCAGAAAGTACACAAGATTCAGTTTTAAGACACAGGTGGATTGGAAAGAATGATCAAGAATAAATCTTGTCACCTTTTAAAGCATCATGTCAATTTAAATGGGAAGCTAAGTTGATATTGTTGTTTTTCCCTTTTCCAGACAGCATGGGTTCAGACACATATAGGGTCCAACAGGCTTGTCTATGCTCTAAGTATGAAATAAATCCTATATTAGGATTTTTTTTTATTTGGATGATTTTGAATATGATTAATAATTTTATATGAAGATGATTGGCACTATAGATTTCTCACTAGTGGAACATTCCAAAGACAAGGAAACTTCTTGGGGTGAGTTTGGAGGCTATTTGGGACCAAAAGACTTCTAGAGGATTTTTCTTGTTCGGGAGAGTTTTTTTTTTCCATGTCAAGGGAGTCCTAAGGGTGCTGTTGTCTACTTTTCTCCAGCGGCATTGAGAGAAGTATAGAGAGGACCGAGAGCTCTTGTGCAAGATGTGGACATTGATTTGCTTAGCTTTTATTATTCTTTTGCTTTCATATTATATAACTTTAATTCTCATTGTATAAGAAGCCTTACACTGAACCATGTAAATTACCTTTTGTATGTTTTGTTCTACTAAGAGAATCAAAGATCGCGTCATGTGGGCTTGGTGCTGAATGGTGAAGGTTATTCCATACTCTGTAGGAGTCTGAATTTGAATCGACAAGTGTGCAGTTTGAGATGATGGATTTAAGCACTGGTGTTGAGACCCTTAAAGCAGTCTCCAAAGCCACCAAGTAGTATTAGAGACATTTGTGATCCTAACAAAATCTAAATCAAACAATGAGGCCACACCAATCTAAATAAAGATATAAAACCAGAAAACCTGTGTGATTGGCTAACACTTTTTGTCATTATAGCTGAGGGTTTATATTTCTACTCAATGAATTATACTTCCATCTCTTTGGTACACATAATTTTCATAACTTTTACTCATAATTACTTGCTATAGAATCAAGCCTAAAAAAACTCCAGAAATTAAAGTAAACCAGCATCACTAGTTGTCTTGCGGTAACAATCAACAGTGGAAATCAATGAATACAAAGTTTTTATCCACATTTCACAATTACATAACGAACCATAGAGTTCCATGTTAAGCTCTCTAAATGCAATTGAAGCTATATTAAGTGTTGTACATGTAGAATATCCAAATAAGAAGATTCCAAAGGGACAAAGATCTAGAATAGAAGAAATATGAATTACTGAAAATTTGCACTACGCAAATGTTACTTCTGATCAGAAAGGAAAATTTGAAACAATTTGGGGGACTAATAGAAAAGCATAGTTCTGGAAAAAAATACAATTATCTGAGATCCTATAGCAAGTTCAAATCACAAGCAGAGTTAGGCTGACAATATACTCGTTCGTTAACCCCATAGAATTGATATCAAAGAGACTTACTGTGATGGAACAAGAGGGGTATAGACAATACCCGGTTCGATAATTTCTCCAAGAACCAATATGCCTCCACCATTATCAGATCCCTTCAAGCAATGAGAGAATACTTTAGGAGTCACACCTATAGAGGACAGCTGCGAGATGACAGACAATTGATGTTGTCCAAATCCAAAAATCCCATCAACTGCCCTGTCTGACTTGGTCAAGTCCCCAGTCTGAGAGTTGCTACATCTGAGCAAAAGAAAATGTCCAATTATAAATTCATCCACGTGAGTCAGCATTTTCCAGCTTCCAAGTATATAAGCCAAAGCTTTAATTTTGATCCTATAATTACATACATCTTACCTACTCGATCCAACAGCCTACTGTTGGTTTTAGAGTTTGAACTATGCTATCTAAAACCCAAAGGAAGGACAAGAAATTTCAGGGAGATACCATTGGAGTTCATATTCTTCTTTGACATACTTGAATGCTTGTTTAGTTACTCAGAAACTAAACAATTTAGTATGGAAACAGTGGACCAACTTCTCCTCAGTATTTAAACCCCAAAAAACTCAACAACAACAGCAACAAAAACAAAACAAAAAGCATTGATATATTTTTTTTTTTTTTTCATTTGACTCGACTAACTTCATACCAAAATTGTGAAAATTTTGGGCAATAATGAATTACAAAAAGATCAAATCTTAATAACTATTGTTACCCAAACACAATGGTAGCTGAGGAATTCACTGTCTGCTGGTTTCCCATAACTGCCTCAAAATACATGGTATCAGATACATAATATCCAGAAGTGCCACTCCCATCCCCATACTGGAAAGAGTAACTGCAAGGGGAGTTTGAAGAACTAGAAGTAGAGCACAATGCTTCCCCATTTTGGAGGCCTGAGGTGCACCGATCATCAGAGCAACTGATTTGCGATGATGTGAAAGAAGTTTCAGGATTGAAGTGCTCAAGCTGGATCTACGATGAGTAAATGACAGCTTATGCAATTAGACTTGATTGAAGCTCTAAAAGGAATCACCTTTTAAGTCTCAGAGAGTATCATCCATCAAATAAGAACAATTTGAGAAGTACATAGATTGATCTGTCTCACTGATTGAGGGAGTTCAAAATTTAGAAAAGAGAAGATGTCTTACGTTCAACCCACTGGATGTAGGACATCCATTGCATGGATTGCATGCCACCCACAACGTATCACTTCCTGTATCAATCTGAACATAGAATTCTTTTGAGGGGCTCCCCAATTGGACACGAGTATAATAAAGTCTGCCATTACAAATTCAGAATCAGAAATTTCTAAGTGCATTAAACAGGAAAAAAAATTGAAAGGCCAAATGAAAAGAAGGTGGATGATATCATAGAGCCTCTATAATAACCAACCGATTGTAGGCTTTTTCATTTCCTGATGTTGGATTTTAATAAAAGACCTCTTCCGAGAAACAAAATTTTAATTTATTTGATTAATTCGGTCGTTTAAACTCGATTGGTCCTATGTAATCCGTGTAGTCGTGCAATAGAAAAGTCAAGGTTTGCACGAAGATAAAAAGTTGGGGGAAAAAACTCAAAAAGGACACTTTTTAAGTGAAAATATATGAAAAACATTTCCAACCGACGCAAGAAAGGGAAGAGGATACCCGACGGCGAAAGGATTGGCGGCGCCCCAAAGGGGGAAATTCACCACCCCAACGCCAGATGACGGAAGAAGCGACCGTCCGGCGTGCCGGGCCCGGTCCCGCGACCGGAGGTGCTCCAGCCCAATCCCTTTCGTTGGCAGCGCCCTCTCCAGCCTCAGCTTCGGCGGGAGAATCCAGTCGCCGGCCTTATCAGAGGAGACATGATCTAGCAAGCAGACCGCCATGATTGCGAGAAATAGGATCAGCGGAGGCCCCCACATCTCCCGATCAACCAACCACTCTTCTTCCTCCTCGCAAAGGCTTCACTTTTCGTCTTTTTTCCTATAAAAGGAGCTGCAATCGAAGAGCTTGCAGAGGAAGCGAAGTAGACGAGAAGAGGAAGAGGAAGGGAAGAGAAAGGGATTGCGTGAGGCTGCGATGCCATTTACATGCTCCTACTCTTCCACTTCCTCATTCTCTCGCTCCTATCTGTCTGTCTCTCTCGAACTCCATCTGCTTCGCTTTCTTGTGGATGACGAATGCGGTGTCTTGTGGAGATTTTATTCGCTACCTCGCTAGACAATCGTGTACGGTGTACTCGCGGACTGAACCATCTATTACCAGAATTCTCATTTTGCCCTTCAAATATTTACCTACTCCTTCAAATTGTTCCAAAATAATCAAAATACATTGAACGTTGATGATAATGATACTATATATATAGTTTTTAGAAAATAGTGTTCAAAACAATGTGAAAATTAATTGCTAAAACTGAAAATAAAAAATTAAAATTATGAAAAATTTCATGAAATTGTCCTCACAATCTTAAAATTCAACTGTGGCTAGTATTTTTCATTTATTCTCCTTGATGTAAAATAATAATGCTTGCTAATTAGGAGTAAATAGACAGTAAACATAATTTGATTATTTATCACACATAAATACAAATAAAAACATAAGTCAAATGAGATGGATAAAGATTGTGCCAGCCAAGCGAGATGGATGAACTACACAGGCTGACTGAGCTATCGAGTCGGCCAAGCAAATTGATCGAAATTGAATAGGTTGGACCTACCAGTTCTTCATCTCTTTATTTATTTATTTTTCAATCATCTAGTTTTCTATCTATTGGAGAAGAATAATAAACAAATGAAAGGATAATATAGATGAGATTTATCCATCCATCCATCCAATCGCAGTAATGTATTCATCTATTTTTCCATCCCTTCATATAACAAGTGCAATATTAGAGAAATTGCAACAAATCAACAAAAATGATTTGATCTCCCAAAAAATTGAGCTTGTTACATACATATGGATACATATACCTTAGTAGCTTGCAGCATTAAAAACCTTGACAATTTCTCATTTCGCGCAGTTGAAATCTCCAATGGAGAAACAGGAAGGGAAACAACAACAAAAAAAAAAAAGGGTCAGCTGTTGACTGTGATGTATAATGAAATTTCAGCTTAAATCACAGAAACAAAACTAATAAAACACACTTTATGTTTGCGCACTGACCGTGTCAGTCATCATCTGGTTTGTTGTGCTTAGTGTAGCATGGGGTTTTACTTCTTGCTTTGGTTTAAAATTTTAGCTTTTTACATTCTTCGAACCGTTTGGCAACCTTTTCATTGCTTCCATGGTAGGACAAATACCATGACAATGAAGACGATTGCATACTCCACCATAGTTATTTCTTTCAGTTGGGTTGGCTTTGATGAAACTCTTTGTTTGAGTGAACTTGGGTGACTTAGCGCGAGTAGGAGGTACCTTGGGGGCAACGAAAATTACCAAACTTAGAACGAGTAATGCAACTTGATAAGCTTACTGGGAGAAATCTAGCAGAGAAGACCAATAACAAAAGCTTGTAACTAAAAAGAAGGGATTAAGCTTGCAGGAGCATTACTTCATTCACGGTGGATAAGTAAGATTAGCTCTTGATATTTAGTGCTGATGATGATTTCTTCTTGCAATAGCTTGTGTAAAAGATATTAATTTTTAATTCAAAATGAATAACTTGCAAATTCTTTGTCTTGAATAAATATAATAGAAAAGCAGTGAGTACCTTCTTTAATTCAACTTTAGGTGGAGGACCCTCATTGTAGAACCTTGGAACAGGGTTTGCTTTGAAACTCAAGTTCTTTCTGAATTCCTTAAGAGCTGCCTCTTGCTCCTCCTAGAAAATATGAGAAGCTTATAATTAAAAATTAGGAATATCTAGACAAGAGACACCATATAAAGTTTAAATCTAAAAATTCTCAGAGTGGCAAACATTTAATTTCACAGTAACAATAGTAGTTCAATCCCTTTTATCAGTAAAAACAAAAATGGAAATCTATATGGTATGTTAGGCATCCACCACAAGAATATTTAAAGACAAGCCCATATGCCAAATTATCATAGCACCAAATTCTAACTGCAACTTAAAAATTTTATTGACTGAACAAATGCAAGTTGTTCAAAACAAATCTATGAACCGCACTGGTAAACCCTGCCTCTAAATATTGCTTAGGAAGAATTGACATTGACAAAGATATTGCAAGATAAATGCAGCAAATAACAAAGCACAAATTCTCATGAACCATGAAAAATATCCTATATATAATGCGAAAGCATACCCTCATCCTAGCTTCAGATTGCATTCTCTCTGCTTCCATAGCTTGATGTTTCAATTCTAATTTAGTGTAGAACTGAAGAAAAAAGAGAATACATGATATTATGTGGATTTAAGCTTTATGATAACAACAAAATAGCTTTTTGAGAAAATACAGAACTTCTTTTCGCTTTTCTGCACGTTCAATGCATCTGAAGGTAGGAGCAGTAGCCACAGTTGTCTTTCCTTTACAAGTTTTGACAGAAGCTGCATAACTAATAAATAGTTGAGGAAAAGCTAATAGAGGATCTATAAAATCATGTAGTTAGAAATAAAAATAACAAAGGCTACACAGGAGCAACAGAGTAGCAATAGCCAGTGACAGTCTGGTGTACTTTCGTTTCAGGTTGCAAAGGTGAATTGTCTGCTCTCCCAGGTTTTTCTTTGCTGGCAGTTGCTTCATCAGTAGAACCATGACGTTCTTCAGTTGCAAGAGAAAATGGTCGAGGAACAGTGTAATTATGCCTTGCATTTCCAACATTATCATGCTTTGATGCTTCTGGCTTATGATTTAATTTTTCACGGCAATGCATATTTGTTGATCCCTTCTGATTAAAACCTATATTTCTAAGATTAAGCACTACTTTTCCTTGATTGAAATTTAACTCTAGATAGTCAGAAAAATTTCCACTTTTGGATGTTGTTCTTTTATCCATAGCTGCTTTTACAGCTTCCTTACTCAGCAGTTCCTAATGGAAATTTTCATGTTCTTTATGCCATTAGTAACTTTGTTTGATTCCAAAGCTTCAGAAAAATTGCTAGAATAAACTACTTTATTGCAATTATCATTGGGCAGCCAACAAAATTCTATTCTCGGAGGAGCCACTTTTGCAGCTTCCTTACCCATTTGTGATTTGTCTGCAGCAATAAATCCAATACATGAAGTTTTAGAACATGATGTCCATAGGAGAGAAAAACACATCATCATCATCAAGTCAATGTTTGTCCTAGCTATTCAGGGTTGACTAAATGAATCTTATTAAATGAATGGCCAAGATTCATGTAACAGACCCCAAATAGTTAGGACAAGCACAACACTACGATAATAAAAATGATGATGATTAGAGTCTACTTGTAAAGTTGGTTCATACAAGGAAAAGAAGGCTAAAGAAACAAAAAGAAGAAAATGAACGAATCTCCAGTAAAACATGATGATGATGATTTAGAATCAACTCGTGTAGCTGATTCATACCATAAAATACATGAATCTCAAATAACCCATTACATCCACACTTGTAAACATTTCCTATTAAGTTGTCCTTTTCATATTAGTTTTCAGTGAGCCATTGTTTGATAGGGGAAAAAAAATCATGTCCATCTTCATTTTAGCAAAATTTTAGTCTCGTGCATTAGTAAATTGGTTACACATTGTTTTCAATAGCATATACTGCTTCCAACAACCTAGGGTACACGCAGAAATGACTATTTTTTCATCTCGTGCACGTGAAGCACGAAAGGAATCTAACAGTAGATCTAACTGTTAAAAGATGAATACAACAATGCAAGTGTACTTTGCAGTTTTACGTTAAAAGATCTAAGTGTACTTTTGTACACACTTTCAGAAGAGACCAGCACTACATATACCTAGTTCATGTTATCCATGGAAAATAGTATTCAAGAAAAAGAAATACAACGACAACAACAACCAAATTTTATCCTATTAGGTGGAGTTGGCTATATGAATCATTTTACGTTATTGAGTTTTATCGCCTACTATATCATCATCTATACTTAAACAAATTTAATCTTATTTTATTATTGTTAACTAAGTCTTTTTTTTTTATCTTCCCCTTCCTCGTTTTGTAAGTCATTCAATATCTTGCTTCCCTATGCACTTCCATACCTCTATCGGAATATCACATGGTCCAATGATATTTTCATTTTACATCTCATTTAAAGCTTGTTCTACTTTTGAAATTTGAATTCTACAATAAAAATTTAAATTTCTATACTTGTTTAAGCTACTTAAATTATCTAAGTTAAGTTGGTCATCTAGACCTTTATTAAAAAGTTGATAAAAATACTCGCTCTTTTATTTCTTCATCATTTACTAGCACCCTATTGCATTCATCTTTAATGCATCTTATTTGGATAAAATCTTGTCTTCCTCTCTCTTACTTTAGCTATTCTATAAATATTTTTTTCCCTTTCTTTTGTATCTAATTTTCGATATAACCGTTCAAAAGTTTTCATTCACCATTTTCTTAGTCTCTTTCTTAGCTATTGTATATTTTTTAAAAAAATTCTCATTTTTATAAATATATAATTCCTTATATGTTGTCTGTTTTTCCTTCACTTTCTTCTGCACTTTCTTGTTCCACCATCAAGATTCCTTAGTTGGCGGTGAAACCCCTTTAACTCACCGAGTACACTTTTAGATATTATTTTCAACTTTAATATCATCTTATCCTATGTCGTATTAGTGTCACTGTATATTTCATCTAATATTTATACTCCTGCTTTCTCCTTAAATATGTTATGTTTTCTATCCTTTAA
>JBAMHZ010000002.1:505370-521769 GCA_037177395.1 Alpinia galanga | reverse complement strand
ATAATGTTAGCCAATACCTTATCAACAAGGCAATGCTTTATAAATTTCAACATGATTGGTCTCTGAGCTGTATATAGCATTCATCATTATTGGACTTCCTATCTAATTTGATTCTTAGGGACAGCGTAATCAATGGTTCTTCAATTCTGTCCTGTTATTTTCACTCCCTAATTTAAGCAGATGTATGTATGATTTGTTCCCTTGCCTTGAGAAGTTTCTCAGCATCAAACTCGATGCTATTTTATTAATTACTTCATCAGTGGGCACCAGCATAATTACTAATCCTCAACATATAAAGGGCTAAAAAAGATTAGTATCCTATGCACAGAACTTCCAGTTGGGCTTGCAATATTAAAAGAGAACCAAGCACCAAGAATCTCATTATGTTTCCCTATTTTAATTGTGGCAAGGTACAATACGCTAATTATGTAGTAATATGAGGAACAATATATTGATTACGCAAGCCATCACCATTAACTAAAAGGCACACAGAAGCAGCAATCTTGAAGTAAATAGCATTTCTTACTGTCCATGCATAAAAGGTAATGAACAAACTATTTTGATTTTAAAAAAAAACATAAAGAAGAAACTTGATTATACTAGAGAAATAGGTAAGCACACATGCAGATGTCTTGATCCAAATCCAGAGGGAGATTTGCCTTTTGCCATTTTACTTTGTGGAGCAAATCTTCAGCTTCTGTTCTTGCGCTTCTCCATGGCTCTTGGTGCTGCAATAGGCGAGAACAAAATAAGTTCCTCTGATATATTGAATGAATTTGGTAGATACCGGAGTCAAACTAGGAGTTGATTAGTTGGGAGACTTATAAGAAAGATACTGACCAATTCCAATGGCTTCTGATCCCTTCATGATACGAAAACGTTTGCACGAGTCAACAAACATCCTGGATCATAATGTTTCGAGATAAAGTAGATGTCAGTGTGAATTTCTCAAATGCAATGTGAAAGTCGGTGAAAGAAACTTACTCCCATGGAACATCACCAACAAGCATCCAGTCTTCATCCTTGTCTTCATAGGTTGGTACATACTCAGATCCATTCAGCAGATCCATCACCTTGCTCTCATTCATGTAGTCCTTTCCACTCATTCCCTGAGAGCCACTGTTTTCTGATACATGGGCAAAAATATCAAAATTTTCATATCTGTGTTCATGCTTGTCAGATGATTTATATGCAATTCAGCTATTTCGTGAACCTTAACTGTTTTCAGACGCATAATAGACAAAACAAAATGCATTGACCCCGAGATTGGTCTCAGACAATTATGAACAAATATATTGGATCCTCTATTAAAGTTTAAGCTTTTTAGATTATAGTGAACCCACTAAACCATTATCACCAGAACCAAACTGTTCTATTCATTCTAATTAAATATTTTATTCAGCTTGGATCATTATTTATTCATACTAATTCCGCAGTTCTCTAGATATACATTACTGATCACAGATCATTTATGTAAGTATAGATACTCAACCAAAATGGGAATGATGCATCTACCATGAAGTTTCAACACACAACTCTGAAATAGGGTCAAGTAAGAAAATATTATAGCCAGTGAGCTAAATCCAATCATGGAAAACAGTATCGTGGAGTACCAAACATGAGTTGGCCTACATGATTCTGTTCGCTGGTATGGCTACAGAGTTAGCCACCAATTAAATAGATTCCTGAACCATCTCATGTGGGGCACAATGTGCACTCCTCTCACATGGCTTGTCCCAAGTTAAAACTCCTTGATGGTGATTGCTCAATTAAGATAAGTAAGGAGCACCCTAATGCATGCATGCATACCAGTGCTGGTGGTGAAGGAGCTGAACATCTTCTGCAAGGCCATGGAAAGCTCTTGGTAGCTCTTGTACATCTTTAAGTCCACCTTGCGCAGGTACGGCGCACCATCCATGCTCACCTTCACAAAGGCGGCCGGAGAGTTGCTGAACTTTTCGCTGTCATCCTTGCTGTTGCCGACACGCTTCTCAGAGTGAACAGAGAGGATGTTCTTCATGAAGGATCTCACTGGTGGCCAACCCACAACCTGTGACCTGATGCACAAATATATTCTCATAATGTTAGATCTGAAGTAAAACTTTGGCGATCATACATATCAAATATCTCTGAATTTGCTACTGAAAACTGAGAACATAAAATTTTAATTGTTTCTATCTGAAATAAAACTTTTGTTTTAGATATTAGGTTCGCTAACTTTCTATTCGAAGTGAATGCATGCAACCAAAAATCCATGCCCGACTAATTATGTGTGTGAATTTAGAAATAAACCTTGCTGTTAGTGAAGTTAGAATACGATGGCAACGTGTTTACTTGAATGGTATGAAGTTTCTAACTCGAGCAATACAATGGCACCTGAAAAGAAAAGGAAATCTCTTTCATCCGAAGGAAAAAATGCCAACAAACTTCTACAAATGAGGATTTTTGTGCAGGCTAGTGATTTGATTTGAAAGAGAATGAGACAAATCTCCTACTCCAAGAGAAGAAATAAATAATTCTAAGAAAATGCTAAATGATACGAATCAAAACATCAAAAATGCATCAAATCATATTCCAGAAAGCACGACAAAATTCCAGAAAAACAAAGAGAGAGGCATTAGCTGATTGGGAGGGAAAAAAAGCATTAATTATGATAGAAAAATCGAAGCTAATCAACGGAGAACCAAACGTACTTGGAAGCAGGCGGATTTTCCGGGTCGACGCTACCGTCGTAAGACGCAATGTTCACAAGGCTCGGCGTCTTCTTCATCATATTGTCGGCAGATTGCATGTCCCCCGCCGATTCCTTCGCCTCCGTCGGAGTCTGAAGCTGAAGCTTCAGATCAATGGTCTCCTCGAATCCCCTCTTCTTCGCGCCATCGCCTTCCCCTACGCCACCACCCCCGCCAGGCAAGCCCAGTCCAAGACGCAGCTCCGTCTCCTCCAACCCCAATCCACTCGCCATTTCACCGACGAACACTCCACCGCAGCCTCTAATCTCTAAATCCTCCTCTCAAATTTTGCTGCTTCGGCTCCGATTACTACTCTCGCAAACCAGTTATAAGAAGGGAAGCTTCGAGCATTTTCTTAACTTGGAAATATTTACTACCCTGAACACCTACGCTTAAACTCATTGGTGTAAATTCATGGGACCCACATTAAATAGACCACTCGAAATGCGAGTAAGACCCGATCAGGTAAGCAAAAAGAGGTAAGGTCAACAAGGCGTCGGTTTGACATACTCGATGAGGTAAATCGCCGGGTCCCCCAATAGACAGCCAGGGCGGGGAGCCGAGCTAGGGCCCGCACGGGAAACAAACTTTTAATGTGCGGAGATTCGAATAGAGCGCCCACATGACGGTGTTGGGTCCGGTCCGGTCCGATCGGGTCGAATCCCAGCCCAAGTGAACTGCGCCGCGACTCGACGAAGGTAAACCCAGACTAGTTGTTTATTGGCGATTAGCCGATTAATCAAGGATTAACAGGCAATTAAAGATGCCTTAATTGGTGGCCTCGATGCTATCTTTCCTCGCCTCGCACTAAATTTAATTAAAAGCAGAGCTTTTGAGAAATGTTAGTTCGTGTGCACGGAATACTATTGTACGGGGCTGGAGATACGTGTATTAGTGTAGGGATTAATTAGTGAAAACAATTAAAGGAGTATCGTCAATGTCAACTTCTTCCTATGCGACCCAATGAAGATGCAAGCAAGGTCACAATCATAAATGATATACTTTTCCGATAAGGTTTAGTGAAGCGAAGAGATAATAACCGACTGAAAGACAAACCATGAAGACACAAGAACATAGCCTCAACCTCAGAAGCAGTTTCAGTTATCCATGCTTCTGCTTGTTGATAGATGATGACTGGGGGTCTGTAGAGTTTTGCACTCTTCCACAGATCCGTTTCTGAAGGTGCTCGAGGCTCACTACGCGTTGCATTGAGGCAGTTCTTCCCATTTTCCCTGGAGCTACAACACCATGGGCTATATCGTCGACTGAAGTGACAGACATAGTCTCGGGAAGACTAGGATTGATGCCTAAGTGCTGCATCTGCACCTGGGAGATTTGATCTTTATCGTCATGAACGGGAACAGCAGCGTCGGATAAGTCAGATAGGCTTGTAGGAAAGGGTACATTGATGGAAGACATGCCAGAGATCGCCGGGCAGGAAGGAGGCATCCCAGTTAGCCGTTTTACATTGTCCTCGGCCATCTTCACCTGGATACAGCAGTAAAATTAGAAACTTGCATTGCACATAGATTGAAACCAGAAGTTTAAAGAAAATATATATGTGCAAGTAGGAGAACATATTGCCTTGGCTTTTAAAGTCTCCACATCAGCTTGGAGTATCCTATTGTCGACAGCAGCTTCATTGTACTTTTGACTGATATTGGCGAGTCGCTTCTGCAGGGAAGAGTTCTCGACTCTTAACTGTGAAACCTGTTGCAAGGTCCTGCGAAGTACTTAAAGTGCTCCTTCACCAATTAAGTTAAAGAATCCAACAATGAACAAAAAAACCTGTGCTTCAAGCTCACTTAAATGTGCTTGCTTTCTCCGTCTTGAGCGTCTTGCGGATTCTCTATTTGAGATCATTCTGCGAATAAAATGACAAATTGCTAAAAGAGAAGACCAGGAAAAAAACAAACAAACAAAGATTAATTTAGAGCATAGAGTTGTTCAGCAATCCTACCGTTTACTACTGTTCTAGTCATAACAGCTTTGATAAAGTAGATAATGCAACTGATTAACTTTAAGCATGGCACAACTATAACGTATGGTTTAAATACACCTTTCAGCAAACAATATGACGCACGAGTTATGGACACTTGAACTGCTGGACATTAAAATAATTAACAACCAAGAAGTGGAGAGCATGCATATATTTTCAACAGTGATACCTAGAAGCATGGAGATGCATTTAAAAAAAAAAAAAAGATAGCCTAGTGGGGAAGACTCCATTGTGCGCAGCCTTACCTTGCTTTTTCTGCAAGAGACTGTTTTCAAGATTTGAACCCGTGATCTCTCGGTCACAAAGCAGCAACTTTACCGTGCATTGTGTGGGAAAAACATTGTTCAAGAAGTCGATGGAAACTACAAGTGTAAAATACTATGTTGTGAGAATGCCGAAGCCTAGGTAGCCCAGG
This sequence comes from Alpinia galanga, assembly GCA_037177395.1. Lineage (NCBI taxonomy): Eukaryota > Viridiplantae > Streptophyta > Magnoliopsida > Zingiberales > Zingiberaceae > Alpinia > Alpinia galanga. Next base: position 516,623 of record JBAMHZ010000002.1, on the reverse strand, counting down.
TCATCTCAGAATACCTATTTGGGAGGAAACATGATATACACTAGAAGAGCTAATACATGCTTGAACTTGCCTAGGAGACTATGAAAAGAATACTCTTGCGACACTCTCCAAATTGTAGAAACTTGCTTATAGCTCCGATGCCATGTTGATTCTCAAACAGCCAAATCATAGCCCAAGTCCTTAAGAAATTATTGGGAGATCCTGTACCATGGTTTGGAATGCCCTTCAATTTTGGTTAGCATATGCAGGGCATCTTGCTCTGCTGGTGGACGGAAACAGAAAGAGGAACACAGCCAATGCATTCCTCAAGAACTTCATTGCTTACTTCAATTTGCCGCCAACTCACCATCTATCGAAGTGAACATGCGTGAGGAATCTAGAATGAGAGGCTGCTACTTCATAGATACTTTTAAAACCTAAATAATTGACTTGTTCACTATTAACTCGTGAACCTTAAACCCATTGACTTATTTCTATCCCTATCATTCGAAACAGGGCCTTGGTCACTCTAGCCTCCAGCTTGTAAAGGAATTTTAAACCTTGTACTATACACTTAAAGAGCTCTTAGAGACACTCTCGAGCTTGCATAGGTGGAGCTAATACAGCATGGGCACTCTATTAGCACTCTTTCTCCTTAACTGTATTGTTTTTGTTCCTCTTTTTATCAGTCCTTTTGTTTTGCGGAATTGGAGGGAGAAATGCTAAACACTTACAGAGCTTGTAGACACTCTTGAACTTGTCTAGATGAGCACTCTATTTGCTAAACTATATTCTTTTTATCAGATCTTTTGCTTTGTTTGCAACTTGTTTATATATCAACTACCGTGTCAAATCGAGAACTACTGCATTCAGTCTGGCCATGAAACATCATCCTATTGAATTAATAAAAAAACAGCTTGATATATGTTGAAATTTCAATGAATGAAAGGAAATTTAGGCAGCTATTTTACCCATGTGCTGATGAAATTATCATTGGTCTCCTTTGCCCGGAAGTGCATTAGATACCTATATAAGGAGTTACACCTGCTCCAGCTCTCTCATCATGCCAAACTGTTGACTATGTTTGAATATCGTCAAAATTAAGCTGGCTCTTCTATTTTTCTTATTAAAAATCTCTTCTAAGGTAACAACAATAACAACATGAATAATAGTACTAGTAACAATCACCTACATTTGAATTGGAAAAACAACTAGATGCATAAACTGATTATCTGTGCCTCAATCAGAAATCAGGTATTAGGTCAACCAAATAACCAAATGTTTCCATCTATGGATAATGTGATAATAATTTTACTCTGATTCTTTTGCATGTACCTCCTCAGCCGCTTTGCATCAGCAGAATCCATATTTTCTGTTACTTCTGTTTCGCCTTCAACTTCATCTCCATCAGAGAGTTCTCTAGAGGATCCACTGGTAGCTGGTTTTCCCTGGACACCTGAATTTTGCATGATATGTAAAGCTATAAATCCACTTGTATTTGCCTTATATTGCATCTCAAAAGCATTTCTTAAATCACAATCATGGAAAGGTAAAAAAGCTGGCTGGAGAAAGAATGAGATACAGGTAGAAAATTATCTGAGTCATGGGACGGACAATGCACTTGATATGACTCACACAGTTAGTAAGCTAAGAATAATGCTTCCGGAGTGCCATGGAATTAAGAGGTTTTTGGAGACAAAAACATTCATACTACAATAATCAGAACAATGCTTGATATGGCTCACATAGTAAGCTAAGAATAATGCTACCTGAGTGCCATGACATTAAGACGTACTCTGAGATGAAAATATTCATACTAGAATGATCAGATATCTCTGGAGAGTTTTTGGACACCCAACTTGAAATAAAATTTCAACCATTTTTCTTCGTATAATGTTATATAACAGATTTACATATTACTCTAGCAAGAAATAAAAACTTGATCAATGAATACACTCAATATTCAACCAATAAAATTTAATCTGAGAGAATTGGATCATTTTCCCTGACAAATAAGAAAAAGCTAAAACAGCTAAGCATAAGACCCCAATTAGAAGAGAACAATAGATTGGTATAATACAGAGAACATGAAAATTTGAAACAAAGATACAAGTACTTTGTTAGAATGGTAGTAAGAAGGAGTTTTTAAAAATTAAGGATAGATTAAAAAGAGAGAGGTTCAAAACATTTCCATTTGTTGGTAAAATATCAAAGAAGTATAGTTTACTCTTGTGCTCCTTTTTGACTCCTAAGACGATTCAATGTTCTTAAAGTAAGTCATTTCTAAAAATCGACTTTGAAGCAAGTGATTGCACAACTAAAAATTTGCAAATAACTCATTCAATTTTACAATAAGGTTCACAGAGTTTAGAAACTCCAGATTATAAAAACTGACATATACCTAAATATCTAGTCTTATCATGAAAAACTAAGAAAGATCCATCGCCAATGCAAATGAAGTTGCTCCACCAAACTGATGTTAAAAGTTCATGGTTTATTTAATTGTCTTGCATTTGATGCATCCTTATTAAACAGTTTCTTTCAAGGGCCCCACAGCATAATAAATGAAGTTAAAAGTTTACAGGCAATTCTTTTCATTCATTTACAACACATCCTCACTAACATGCTTGTTAAGCGGTAGCTTGTTTTGAACAGTCTGAACTAGCCAAAGACATTATTATTCTGGCATCTATTAATAATCACCATTTGATTATCTTTTTTTTTCCATCCCTGAATTATTTAATGAAATGATTCTAGTAGCGCATAGTCAACTAAGAAGTTTTCTAGAAAACTTGCAGAGAAAATTTAACAATAGTGAAATTAGATTATGCAATCAAGTATACCACTTGTAGTAGTTACGAATATTGTGGCAATAAAACTTTTGCTTCCATAGAGCATACCCTTTGCAGGTGCTTGATGTCCCTGCAGTGAAGCATCTGGAGTAGATGATTTGGGGTTACTGCTAGTAGTAGGAACACAATCCTGAGGATTTACACTAGAACCCTGTAGAACATAAAGATTCATTGTCAACAAGATATAAAAACTGGTTCCTGCACTTCTTTTATCAAAAAGGAAACTGAACGTTCAATTAATACAAGATACACAATATAAATTGCAATCAAGATAAAATACTTTCAGGAGGATTTTCATGATTTAAACTGAAATATGATTATTGAAAGAGATGAAAAGAGAAGCAACCAACATCATCATTACCTATTTCTCTGTGTCTGCAAACAGCACCAGAAGCATCAACAATACAATCTGATGTCTATAATGTGATTCATCAAAATGTGACAAGAATTGCTTCAGACAAACTAATTGTGATCGTGTGAACAATCAAGTAAATGTACTACAAGATGGATTCTGAAAGAAAAGTAACATTAACATCCTCCACCTCATCCTGGTATAATCACACAGACAATCTGAAAAGCTTATTCAACAGTGTTGTCTGGATAAAATATACTTAGGGTGGAAAACACATTAATATGGTTTTTCAAAAATGTTAGCTATAGAAAACCTTGAAAGTATTTATCTGGTTTTATAGATTCAACTAGGAAAATGCCTAAAGGCCCTAAAGATTTGGAGTTTTATAGTGAACATCAACATAGCATGATTGATTTGCAGATGACTGAATGAAAAATAAACAGGAAAGACTCCTAGTTAATGAAAAAAAGGAGGAAAGATCTGATCTTCCCTGGTTTGTACCTGAGAAAAGGAAACATTTTGGTTCTTTCTAAAATATTGAACTACAGGTGCAGCTGGTCTTTAGAGATGCAAAGTTACGGAATGCTACTCTTTCTTTCTCCTCTCAGCTGCTTATTCATAGAGTACCATTTTCCTCCTAAAATTCAGCAACAAACTATCAACATATAATTCATTGACACGCTTATCAATAGGGAGAGTGATAAGTGGTTCATCGTGGATGCTAATGAAATGGCCAAGCCCAAGATGGGCACTCATATAACTCATGAAATGTGATTCCATATAGCAATAATTTTTTTTACATTTGGTATCATGAACAGTGCATCAACTGAATTGCAGCCAAAATAAGCAAACAAAAATGACATGATAATAGCACTCAAATTCTTGACAAGGGTAGTGGATCCTAGTTGCGTACCCTGCAAAAGGAACAAGAAGAGAGAACAAAGGGAACCTTCAGCAAATCTAGAGGGCAAATATAGGCAACAAGAAGCAACTCCCGAACATAACAATAAGTGCAGAACGGAGACCAGTCCACCAGTAAAATTAACAAAAAAAAATTTTAAAAATTAAACATTCTCAAGCATCCAATTCCCCAGCAACAAAAAATAATAATAATAAAAGAACAACAGCAACATTTGATTTTCTTCAGGAAAAAGAAGGGCTCGACTTGTACCCGCGACATGGCGACGGCGGCGCAGTACATATCCAACTTCTGCTTCAGCAGCGCGGCGTACTCCACGGGATCAACCCCAGTCGGCCGCAGAACGGAGATTCCGCCTCCATCAACGGAGGCAGTCGCCTCGCTCTCGGCCTCTCTTGCCCCATCACCCCTCTCAATGACAGAAGCACCATCAACAGAAGTAAAATTAGGATCCGAACCCGCTGAAGCGGCAGCGGCCTCTTCCAAGAATCTCTGGAAGTACCACTCCGACGCGCTCCGGTTCATCCCGCCGGCAGCGGCCGGGGGATCCGCACCGGACCAGAGTGGTTCGGGGATCTCCTCTGCGGAGAAGGCTCGTTCCATAATATCGAAATTCTTCCCACCTACTCCACGATTTCGAGTAAATCTCCGTACTATGCGAATTGAACAATGAACAGCCTTTATCGTACGATTCCAACCACACCCCGCAAAATGAACACAAGAAGAGATTTACGAGGGAGGGGGACCGAGAGAGGTCTCTTTCGCTTCGCTGTCTGGTCAAAATCTAGGCTTTTTACCGGAAGACGAAGCAACGGCGGCGGATTAGGAGGAGGAAAAAAAAAACAAACGTTTTAATTCCCAGGCTGCGGACGGTGCCTTGTTCGGCTCGTGCGCCTCCTCTCCCTCCGGAGGGAGAATGATCCCCTGTCATATCCCCATTAATAAACACAGACGGACAACTCGTGCCGCAGGAGGTCCCACCAGAGAAAAGCAACAGCGTTACTTTGGGTCCCACTTTTATTGCCTATTTCTGTGGCTCTTCAAAACTTGGCCCATCTCGGCCGAGCTAGCTGTTCTCCCAACTCATTGTGATCGCATGCATTAACCAGAACAGGGGACACAAAATATAAAAGACTGATTGGAATAACAACTATACATAGCAGGGACCTACAATTAAAATAGTGGGTAAAATCCTATTCCCTGGATTCTGGAGGACAGCGACTCTAGATCTTATCTCTTGCCCAATCCGGGTGGAGTAGGTTTCCTATGGCTTCGTCATGTCTGCTTTAAAAAAATACAAATCAATTTAAATTTAAAGAAAATTTTATTTCCAACGTGTAATCTCTTTATTAAATACTTTTTTTTAAAAAAATCTAAACTTTTATTATTTTATGCTTAGGGCTAGTAGTTAAAATTATATCATATCATGATTCAAATTAGTACAAAAATATATATATAAATATAATTGTATTTTCAAAATAATTTAATAAGATTTAAAGCTTAAGATTTTAAATATTGATCTGAATTACACTGTATAGTATTATTTACGTATAGTAATAATCTACTCAAGGTTTATTTATTCTTCTATAAGAAATATACATTTTTTTATACATTTCAAATGTATAATATACTTATATTATAAGTTCCTTTATTTTTTTATATATAAAAAAAATAAAATATGTAATGGATAATCATGAAATTTTTGTGAAGATAGTTAATTTGGTTACGTTACGTTCGGATTGTTGCATGGGCCCACCACTAAATCCGATTCGAGGTGGACGTGTCGCCTTTTATCCCTCTTGGTTCATCCTAAGGAAGACAAAGCGACCCCACTGTTTTTTGGGTCTAAGAATAAAAATATATAATAATCCAAGAAAGGCTAATTATTTAATCTCTTCTAATATTTCTCTTGTATCTAATTAAATAATCTTTTTATTTCCTTCGTTTTTTTGTTTTTTTTTCCTTGGCCTAAGTAAACATGGTGTAGTAAACCAATATCTGTTTGTCATTTCGCTGTCCTATCCAACTTGCAGATTTTTTTTTTTTGTGTGTTTTATCTTTTTCTCCTTCATAATCATTGAGTCAATAGCGTGGTCAACAACTTTGGAATAATTGAATCATTTTAACGTTCTTCCTTTCAAATTGCAAGCCATCATTTTCATTATCAAACCAAAGGATCATATTCAGAAAAAAGGCGCACTACATTTTGAATAAACATAGCAAGTCAAACCCGATTCTCATTTTTCTTTTCTTTTATTTTTTATTTTAAAAAGAAGATACATAAGAAAATGTGAATTATGTTGGCGACCAAATTGGATGATATGAAAATGACTCATGTGGATGCTAGAGGAGCTTTGGTTATATTTCTTTCATGCATTCGTAGATTTGGAGTGGGTTGGAGGATTATAAAAGTACATTTATTATTTACCATTCAACATAAAAATTAAAATATAATACACAAAAAAATTAGACGATAAATAACAAAATTATATATATATATACACACACAAAGAGAGGAATATTACTATATAGAAATGTTATCTTATACAACTTATCCACAAGTACTTGTGAACACTTTTATTATTCATCATCCAATCGCTTACATATTATAGCTAAATCCTTGAACCAAAGAAAATCGGATGGTAAATAACAAAGGTGCTCACGGATGAATTGTGTAAAGTAATATTTTTATATATATCTACTGGTTGATTCCCTAGAGTTTAATGATTAAATTATAATATGAAAGCGATCAGACGATAGATAATGAAGATGCTCACAGATGAATTATATATATATACGATTTTGTTATGTTGTTTGATGAATTTGTGCTCATCTATGTGCGACAAAGAGAGAAATGCACAATAATAAGGCATGCACATTGTTCGTTCACCGCTCGTCCCTTGCTCGACATCACCACTGATCGCTCAAGATAGAATCCGATCACATTACAACCGTGATGCATCCCAATATCGTGATTGGATTTCACTTGAAATGCGACCAGAATTTATTTGCAATTCAACTAGACTCGAAATCTGAGTGGCCCAATTGCAACTGTAATGCTGGGATGCATCGCGACCATAATTCAATCAAATTTTTATTATAATTTGACCATAACCTAACTGTAATGTAATCAGATGACACAAATGACTTTAAGACTATACTGTAGAGTGTGGACGATAAAAAATCAATATATATTTTTGTATGCAAAGAAGAAGAGAGTGACATTTTTAATTGGGGGCAAAAAGTTAAAGTGTGACTGACATGACTTATGGTGGCAAGAAAAGTGTGGGGGAAAGGCCATAAGCCATGAGTGACATATTTCTCCATCCTTTTCACAATACACTATAATTACATTATAATAAAGATCATAATGAAAAGTTTTTATTGGATCGGATCTAATTGAGTATGACTCTACAGGATCACTAATGAAATATGAATGAAACCCAATTCTTGTCCCCTTTGAGCTTCCAAGTCTGTTTCTTAGTTCAAGATCTCTTGAATAAAAAACTAGTGGATTTGTTCTGTCTACAATAGGACTGTGAATTGTAGATCCACTTGAATATCAACTTTTTCTGAATTTACTCGTAAATTAGTGTTGATGGAAGGCAGACTAACGAAATGAATCCAAAATCAGCAATTAAATTCACCAATCTATGGCTAGTTTTAACATCATTTTCATAATCTGATAGATAATGCACTGACCAAGTTAATAACACAAGGATGTGATAAAAGCTTTTTGAGCAAATTTACCTCTTCAGAAATGAGCAACCCATTGAATTGTCAAGCTTTGGAAAACTTACACCAGCTGCCAATTCAATTAGGTCACAGATCAGCATCTTATTTTTGTGAAATGAACCAAACTTCTCTTCCTATTCCAATCATGTTGACAGTCCAAACAAACAAAAAAAAAAAAAAAATCAAAAATACTTCCTCTCCAAATCAGAGTATCCAGCATTTGCAGCTTTTCACATCTTGAGACCCCTCGAACCATCGATCCCAGGATGAGCTTATATGTCCTGCGGTTCTGCAGAAAAATTGAGTTATGGCAAAGAGATTTCAGCATGTTATCATCTTAAGTTATCGGCAGATAAGATGAGCTTGTGTATTGATTACTCTAGAAGTAAGGGGTCTGGGCAGCTTTCGATTTGGCGTAGAAATCTGTTCGGGAGTAAAACTGTAAAATTAGTCATTTTGCCAATCGTATTTGGAAGATAGTCATTGAGTTGAATTTTGCATACGTACTCTGGTAATGAAGCAGATACTTTGTCCATTTTATCAAGCTCTTCAAGCTCTTTCTGTTCAAAATCAGAGGAAAGAGCCTGGTGGTCAGAAGCATATTACATTGCAAAATTAAACAAATCTGAATTAGTAGTAGCTCAGAGCATGGTACATTGGGCATAGGGCTCGAGCCCTATTATGCAAGAGCAGTTGCATAAACAAAGAAAGATAAATGAAAATTTCGTAATCAAGCAAGAAATTCAAAATGTCAATATGACAAGATCATGGCTGAATTAGTAGAAAAAATTAGATGAATCGGCCAGGAGATTGCAACAGTTATCTTTTCCTAGCACCTCATCAAACTGAAGATACTTGAGGTATCATAAGTTGGCATAGTGCAGAGCAGGTGCAGCAAAATGGCCCATATTGACATGCAAAGGTTCCATGTGTGGAAGATGAAACTCAAAAAACTAAATTGCGTGAATAGCAAAGAGAGCTGGCAACAACAGTAACACTGATCAAAGGAGCAGAGAGAACCGGCAACAAATGTAGAGATGATCAGCGATGGTAATAATGAAAAAATAAAAGGCAGCAAAAAAAGCAATGAGTGGTTATGGCTCAGATTTGTTGTTGGCTAGCAAATTTAGAGATAGAATTGGACAAGAACACAAGTATTATGACTCCGATGGGAAAACTGTTTTTTCAAAATGCTTTGTTAGATATTGTAATCAAGTCTTAATTTAGAAGCAATTGCATAAGGAATAGAAAGGAAAAAAAATTAACTAGTTGCATAATTAAGCAGGAAACTAGAAATGCTAATATGGCACATAGCATAGTGAATGGGAAGGAATAAGGAGAATCGAGCAGGAGACATCCATACCTACAATTATTCTTCCCTAAAAATAATATCGATAAAGTGCCAGTTGAGTTCTCTGCATAAAACATAACCAAGAAGCTAAGTCGCAATTTCTTGTTTCAGCGCATGAAATGCATATCAGGGCAATAGAGAATTCAAGATGGCTTCATTGCTGCAACTAATCTAACAATATTACACATGTTTTTCACACAATTTAAATGTAAAACTCTTTGATCCACCACTGCTCAGATACTTTGAAAGGTGAACGCCCCATATATTCATTTTGAACTGAAGGAGAGAAAGCAGGACCAAACCTCGAAGAGATTATAGTTGTTGCAGCATGTGTTATAGCCTAGGTACTAGTCTGTATCTGATCTTACCTTAAAAACATATGTAAAAGTTTTATTGGATAAACAACGTCATGGGTGATGTGGATACACTATCGCTGCCGGAGATTCCGCCCAGAAACGAATAGGTATAAACTCAAAAAGGAAAGGTAGTCGATCGGTCGTATCTCAGAATTGATTGCTCGACGATACTTCCAGAACCACCCATTCGGGCACATCCTCGAACTGGCTGCTCAGCCATACTCTTCGATCCCAAGCATTCAGGCACACTCCCAAACCGGCTACTCGGCTACACTTCTTGAGCCAACTGTTCGGGCACATCCCCAAACTGGCTGCTCGGCCATATTTCCCGAGCCAATTGTTCGGGCACATCCTTGAACTGGTTGCTCGGCCATACTTCCCGAGCTAGCCATTCGGGCAAACTCCCTAACTGGCTGCTTAGTCATACCTCCCCAAGTCCGCCTGTCGGCCGCATTCACCCTCTACGGCATAGCAGCTCGGGTGGCCGATCATGTCAAGGAGCAGCCATTCAACAATGTTTTAAGTCACCTATTCGATGAATATTTAGAGCCTCCCCCTCTTAATAACACGGAGGTCTTACATCTGGGGACCACGGTAGGAATCTTCTTTGACAACCATTACACCATGTTTTCCGACGACTCGCGTTCATTATTATTCCAAAACACGGGGCACAACACGTGGAGGTTCCTTGCAAGTTTTGTCCCCTAGCATACATGCATAATCCGTTGTCAGAAGAGTAAGAGGGAAATCATTCCATCAGAGACATTGCTTATATAAGAGGCAGGGGTATAACCGAAAAAGGGAACAGGTTCACACTCTCATGCTTTCTCTTTCCTTCTTCACTCTCATTCATTCATCTTCTTCATCCTCTTCCCTGCCTGATTTAAACGTCAGAGGGCCATAGCCGGGAACCTCGGCAGCAGTTGTTTAGCGTGTGTTAACCTTGACAGGAATTTACTGTTGTGGCTTGGAGAGTCCATTCTTCCGCTTCAATCGAATAAGAAGGATCACGCACGAACAGCATCAATGGGGTTGGCTACATGAACTTTATCTGATCATATAAAGTATGAAACCGTTCTCTTTACAAAGATTACTTACCACTAGACTCTAGAGGTTAACAAATATTAGAATCAAGGATCAAACAGATTGATATGAAATATTCACAAGTTATTTTGCTTTAGGTTTAACATTCATCCATCCCTTGTTTATCAGATTAAAATTAAAAACCTGCTGCCTCAAATGAACACATCAATCTTGACAAATTCTTTCTGGTATTAGATTCATTCATCCTCAATCCTCTAGCCAGATTAAGATTAAAAAAAACCAATACTTGCAATGATTCCAGTTTATCATAGTTATTTTCCTAACCAATTGATGTGGGCATAACTCAGTCTGGGGGACTCAGAGGGATAGAGAATGATGCCATCAGGGTCAGCAATGGAACCACATAGTGAACTGAAGGAGAATAGAAAGGTGAAGCTGACTGAGTCAGGAGCGAAATAACTCAGGAAGAGCAATAGGTCTAAACTACTCGAATCAGGAGTGGAGCGACTCGGAAAGAGCAAAAGGTCTAAGTCACTTGAGTCAGGAAGAAAACAACTCAGGAGAAGTAGCAGGCCTAAGCCACTCGAGTCGAGAGCAGGGTGATTCGAGAAGAGCAATAGGTCTAAACCACTTAAGTAGGGAGCGGAGCGACTCGAGAAGAACAG
>JBAMHZ010000002.1:487367-500978 GCA_037177395.1 Alpinia galanga | reverse complement strand
GATATTGTTCGTATTTAATCAAATTTTTATTATTTTAATTATTATTATTCTTATCTAAATCATTTGATATTTGGGCAGAGTAATAAACTTAAATTCTTTTTCATAATTTTGTTCTATAAATTTAAACTCTTCCGACTATTAGCCATCTTAGATTTCTAATTTATCCTTCTTCACATATAAGGACAATGATGAGGGACGACTAATATAGCAGTTCCACATTTTATAAATTTAAACTCTCGTTATTGATCAAAAACCATATCTTTTTTTATCTAAAACGACTGGGTCAAATGATTTTACTCATTAAAATAAAGCATGTATAATAATCTTTTTATACAAAATAAAACAAAATTTAGATGAGAAAAAAAAAACAACTTTTTTATACTATTTGTAAAACAACACGTACTTATAATAAACTTCTAATCAATTAATAATATACATTATAAAATAGGTTTTAAGAATACATGTTTTCTTTAAATATAAAATTTTAGTTTATAGAATTTTTAAAACAAAATATCGTAAACTGTATTATCCTTTTTTTAAAATAAGACAGGCTTAATTTAAAATTTTCTTTGTTCAATTTTATAATAATAATTTTTATTTATTAATATATATTTATTTAATTTAATCTAAAAATATTTCCCTTAAATTAAATTTGCCTGACCTAAAAATTCATATGCCAACTGGGGTGATTAAATTATCAATTAAATTGAATTAATGGACCAAATAAATTAAAATAAATAATAAAAATTCAGTTCAATTAATTTAAAATTTTTTAAATAAAAATATCTATTTCAATTTGTCTGATTCATTTTAATTTTAAATTTTAAAAATAAATTAAATCGAATAAATCAAATTGATTTGATTGAAAAATCACATAAAAAATTAATCACTTGACTCAACTGCTCAACCGATTGATTTTGAATTGAATTAACCGATATTAAAAAATTAAACTATTTAACTAGACTATTTAGACAGTGGCATAACTGATGAAAATTTTTAATTATTTTTATTTTTAATTGAATTAACTGATATTTTATGGATTCAATTTATTCTATTTTAAAATTGAAAAGAAAAAAAAGCAAGCGTCCCCAAATAATGATTTGGTCAAGTAGCAACGACATGTTTCAGGGATACACTTTTATTTGAGGAACCAACAACAGGGCCAAAAAACACATCCAAGTTTATACTTCAGTTGACAAAAAACATTTTAAAAAGAAAATAAGAGCAGAATTGAACATTTAAGCAATTTGGCATCAAGAAATTGGATTACAAAACAACTTCCATCTCTGATGGTATCTCATACTTGAGTTCTTGAAACCTCTTCAGTACGCTAGACTTGTATGCTTCCACTTCGGCATACTCCAAAGAGTTTGGGGTCGAGCAAATAATAGCAACCGCGCCTTCTCGGTGCAAAGCCCCAGCAGCTTCATCTGCATATCCCAAGCTATCAGTTTCTTCCTTAGACAAAACCTTTTGCTCCTATGCTCAGAGTATTTTACATATTGATTAGAAAGAAATAAGCAGATTACGATACATAAGCATCATTTTCAATGTATCGAGAATCCAGATGAAGGATACACATGCAACTTTAAGGTTATGAATATTTAGTAGGAGAGAGTCCAGAAAGGAGCATCCTACTCTCCTCCCATCCTTTATGGGCTTGGGGTAGTAGTTTGGTACTTCTACTCTTTCTCGTCCCTTTTCCTTCTCCTGGTCGAGTAATCGACGTTATGACTTCCCTCCCTTCCCCTTCTCTCCTATTCTTCTCCTCCCCCTCTCCCTTCTCTCACCCAAAGTAGCCACAACCTAAACATTTTGCTTTAAGGTACAAATAGCCTCGAGTTCAAACTGTCAAAAATGGGTTTATATTGATAGAATAATGATGAAAATTATATGTATAGATCGCCTAGTCAAATAGAATCACAATTTTGATGACCTTATATAAAACAAATCTAGTTATGTGGACGCCAATCATGAAATGAGTGCAGTGCATGGCGATATCTTTGCTGGCTATCAAAATCAATTTCTGCTACTATAGATCTGTCATACTTACCAGAGTGTGAAAGAGCGACAAGAGTTTTCAGAGCTTCTTTTCGGGTTTTGTCATCCTTGGCAGTCTTCAACATATTCAACAGCTCTCGAGCGCCGCCCAACTCCACCACTCTCATTCTCCTTCCATCTGATTGCAAATGAAAACAACGAATGATAAAAATAAGTAGATGGCAGATCAAGCAATAAATTTTCAGGTAGGGAAAATTTGCAGCTCTGATATGGAAGGTAAGCTGCTTTACTTGACTATGAAACATTTCTTACTAAGAACCAACAGGAAATTGCAAGGTTTTACTTCCTATCCAACATAAGAGGGGAAAGTAGAATGACCGGCAAATTGAGGATATATGAGTTAAGATTTACCCACAAGAGGTCAACCAGAGTATCTCCAGAAATTCAAAATTTTGAAGTTTCTTCTAGTGGCAATTTAGTGAACCTTGCACTTAAGTTTTCCAAATACCCAAATCATGTACCCTACTTTTAAAATCACCAACTCATTCGCTGATTTCCCAAAATATCCTTTCTCTCCACCATCTGCCTTCCTCGGCTCTCTATCCCACCGACCACTGTCGAACAGGCAGCAGAGGCAGCCACAAAATCAGTCAGGCTTGGCTGCAAAATTGCAGCTGAACAGCTGCAAAATCATGGTCAATCCTAGCTGCAAAATCGTGGCTGCTCGATTAGTGTTAATGTACATAGAGTTTATTCGGTTGAAGGTATAAAACAAAAGATGGATTGGAAGTGAAAGATAAGTAGAAAGACGGATCCTCTATCTCAGAAGATGAATGCTTGAAGAGATAAATCAGAGTGTCCATCCTTCATAACTCATACACCCAAAACCAAAGCTTATTAACAGTTATTAAACATTAAAAGGTCAACCTCCTTCTTCATTGACACGACTCAAAGAATAATTTTCTTGTCACCCCTCATCTCCCCTTTCACTCTTTACTATATACACATCTTTTCAATTTATCATCTCGCAGGGGAAATAAGGTAGCAGCAAGTGAGAAAGTCTATATGATGCTTACAGCAGGAAATGAGTTCTCACATTCTATAATATTAAATGGAAAATTATCAAAGAAGAAACCCCAATCCAAGTTGGAAAACATTCCCACGACATAATCTAGTATTACAATAAGAAATCGGAGTGAGTTGAGTATGAATACCAAAAAGGAAATATCAAGATACGTGTCTGTCACATATCTAGGAGGATGATATTTTTAACAAAAGGAACTTCAACAAATGCTAGTTCAATATGAAATACCATCAACTGCAAAGCGTCTCAATCTGGAAGCTCCCATTCTCTTAAACAGAGGATCCTTGACACGCAAAAGAGAGATGGACTGTTGCAACAGATTATCTCCTGAAATTTTGTTGCAAAACAATTCTGTGACCATTTTATATTATCATAATAGACCAGATGAAAAGCGAAAAAAGAAAGAAAGAAAGAGGAAGGCGTTTAAAAAAAAAAAATTCCATACCCATGTAAGGGAAAAACTGGAATGCAACTAGACCTGCAGTTCCTAAGAAGATGGCTTTCAGCACCCACCCAAATCTCCTTTCAGCTTCTTCCTCAAGTGCCAGATCCTCTGAAGCATTTTCAAGGTCAAAAATATCAAACCTCGGAGCACACATTCGGAACTTTTTTTTTCCCATTAACATGAAGCATACCAAACACAGATTCAATGCGTCTACTTCACCTCCATGTCATACCCAAAGAGAATAAGAAGTCTGTGGACTAATGATGTAATAGAAAAACAAGTTTAGAGACACAAGAAACTAAAACCAATAGTCCAATACTATACTTTCTTGGATGAACATATGTGAAAGAGCTGAGAGATCCAATTCCCACCATTACGATAACATACAACAAATGACTGCACTACTTTGGTCATTTCTATCATTTATTACTTTGTTTGTCATCAAAATTAGTATAAGGTAATGCCTAATTACTAGTAGCATTCAAATGTTTTTTTTTAACTACAACAAATACATTAATCAAATGAGGAAAAAGAAGATAAAAAAAGACTTGGTTAGAAGAGACTTTATTAGCAACAATAAAACAAGATAAAATTTATTTAAATATAGAGAATGATATAGTAAAGAGAGCCCAATAGTGTAGAAGAATTTATATAGCCAACCCTACCTAATGGGATAAAGGTGTTATAAAACTTGGTTGTTGTTGTTGTATTGTAATATTATTCTATAAGTAATTTTCTCCATGCCCCCCTTCTCCCACTTCCTGCAAATCCTGATTGTGTTAGTTGCCTGTCAATGGAGCTTATATGAATTCTCTGAAAACTTTCAGGCCACTTTTGACATATGCTCGCTTGTATGTTTTAAGGACCTTTTTTCCATTAACATTTCAGAAGCCCATGTACTTATTTTCAAGGGAAAAGGAAGAAAGACAATCCATCATAACTTCAATGATCTCTGTCTTAATCAACCATCAGCATCCTTCGTATGGGACAATAATTTAAATGTAATTGTTTTAATGTAGAAGAAGCTCTCATCCATGCATCAGAACCATGTAATTGGTTCTCGTTACAGTATCTAATTGCACTTCACTCAGCCTCATTGCTTTACCAAAGTTTTGGATCAACTTCATTATTCAAACTAATATCATCTCCAAAGGTTCTTTGCTGAAATTATTATTCTTTTGTCTACACCTCCTTGTCTCCAGTAACTGCACAATTATGTTTCGCTTACTGTAGATATTTAACTGGCACATAATCAATTACTAAAACAATCTTCAATCAACAAGAAAACCATCGTGTTACAAAATATTGAGGTTTCATTGATTCATTACCACTCTCGTTGATGGACGAGAATTGCCTAAAGAAAGAAGTTCTCTCACTGTTTCTTCCGCTCAGAATCTGCAACCAAACCACCATAATAAAATAAATATATTTTAAAAAAAAGAAAACTTGAAGTGAAGCAAGCTTACAAGCGTCCGACGAGAGCGGAGAGGAGAGAAGCCGAAGAGCTGCGAGCCAAACCCCCGAAAGATCTCCACCGTCGAATCTCCAGCTTGGGGCGGTGGTCCGGAGGAGGACGGGGTCACACCGGGAAGAAGGGATCCATTCGAACGGGAGGCGGCGGGGGGTGGCGGGCGTGGAAACCCTCGCCTCAGCCCGTTGGAACGCAGGACTCTCTGTGCAACCTCCCGCATAACTCTGTCAACAACCTGCGAGCCGAAAGTCCGAGGCAGTGTGTTATTTATTATACGGGGTCTCGGAACCAGCTTTTCGCATATAAATCGAGTGAGGGTACATGATCGACCGTCTTTTGTCGCTCTCGTCATCGTAACCGTCCGCCGTGGGTAGGTAGTATTGGGGGTCGTGGACTCCAAATGCTACATCGTATCGAGGCCCAATGGTTTTATATTCTTCTTGAGTACATTTTTAATTTGGCCCATAATTTATCCTGCTGAGTGGTCAATTATATTAATTTTTTTATGACATTAAATTTTATTTTTTATTATATTATCATCTATATTTAAATAAATTTTATCTTATTTTATTATTACTGGACAAATCTTTTCAAGTCTTTATCATTCACATTTAATATATATATTTATCATACTTTCATATTGTCTAATTGAAACATTTATTTGTTATCTAAGTATATATTTATACCATCTTAAACGTATTTTTTAAAATTTTTCCTAACTTTAATTAGTTTGACGTTCAACTTGATAAGAACTTATATATTTTCAACTTATTAATGATAATGAACCATGTTTGTGAACTATATTTTTGACTGAACTGATAAATTATATTCATGAATATAGTTTATAAATTATGTTCGTATAGTTATTTATTTATTTGAGTTACGATAATATTTAACATAATTTTTTAAAATTTTATAAATGATTTTTTTATTTGATTTATGAAATAATTATTATAATATATTAAAATATATTTATATTATAGGTTTCAAGCGAATAAGTTTATGACAGGCCTTATTAAATTTACGCAGATAATTATTTTTTAAAAAAAATTAAAATTTAAATAGAATATATATTTTAAATATGGATTTTTGAGTATGTATTAATTTTATTTTAAATTTATAAAAATTATCAAGGTGCGGTGAGGCTAGTTGGATGGGGCCGATAAAACTGGATTTGTCCAGCCCAATAGGAACCAAGTCAGCAGATTGGGCCAGGGTACACTGAAATGATCCACATCCACGTCCGGACGCCTGATGTCAAATGGAAAGCCAGGTACTTCAATGGGCATCGAAGCACCGGGTAGCAGGAAGATCGGTCAGTTTAACAGTTGCGGTACTGAGCGACAAGGAGGCGTGAGGAAGGAGATGAACTAGGGTTTTAGTACGGTTCGTCGCCTCCCTGCTTTGGAAAGTGCATCCAGATTTCTAACCCCGCACGATACGCTTCACTGATCCCGTGATCGCTCTTCGCATTTCGGTTGGAATCCGATAGATTTTGACCAGCACAGATGGGCGCCGTCGAGGACGAACTCGGGAACTACAATATCATCAAGGAAGGGGAGGCAGAGATCCTTATGCATTCAAGCAACACCGTCTTCTTCAACAAGGCTCAGGTGACATCCTGTGATTCACTTGGATGCGTGCGTCGCCCAATGTGACTGCACTATTTTTTTTTTTTTTGGTTTTTGTGACGGTTGAATGGAAATTTTTCCCTATTTATAAGATTTGGTTGCGTTTCTTTCTTTCTTTTATTTTATTGCCTCCTTTAAAACTATATATATATATCTGCAAGAAAAAAAGAAAAATATTTTCGTGTTTTCCTCGGATATTCAGCTTGATTCGTAATCACTTCTTCCTGACAAACGTTTTTCTAAAGCAGACATGCTGTGTTCGTTTGTTGACTGAGACCTCTCACTCTAAACTAGGTAATCGAATTGATCAACTTTGACAAATGAAACTTAAACGTGATAGTTCCCTTGATAATCTGATGTTTCAAGGAGCCAATTACTAAGATGTTGCTATTGTCCTGGGTTTGAAAGCTTCCTTGGTCACAATTGAGTCTTGCTTCCAAAGATGCTCCAAAAAGAGAAGAAAAAAAAATGAAAATTTGATGTTTGTAGGATACGCAAAAAATAAAAAAAGGTTGGCAAAACTCAAAAGGATGATGAATTCACAGCTGCTCGTGAGTAGATTTATTCCTACTGCCCATATTAAGATACTCCATGATCTTCAGTATCTTTTAACATCCTTCACCAGGTCCAGTTGCACTTGTATACTGAATTGAGATCATTTTAAGCGTGGGCCTACTTGGAAATACTTCTTCTGAGACATATGTTGTATAACTTTTGTTTTGTTTAATTCAAGCATCCTTCATAAGGATAAATGGCTAATTAGTATTTTACTTGCTTACGAATATATTAAAATTAATAATTCGAGTTAGTTAGACCTTGTGTCTATTGCTAGAGGCTATAATAGTGCAGTTCTGGCGCAAGTGCTATGGTCCAGGTTTTGTTGGTTTAGCTTGTTATGGTACCACTGTTTGGTTCCTGTCTTGATTTTCAGAAGACTTGTATTCCAGAAAGGGATTTATAAAACCTTCTTGTACTTAAGATTTATTTCAAGCTATTTTGATTATCGAATAGCTTAAACTTTTTTGGATAAGTCGTTAACTAATTTGTCTCAGGCTTTTTTTCCTTCTAATGCCCAGTGATCTTGCTGCTGCAATTAATTTTACTTGAACTTGTTGCTTTAATACTCGAATTAGGTGTACAACCGGGATATGTCCATTGCTGTTTTGAGGGCATATATTGATAAGCGGAAGGAGGAACATGATGCATATTTAAGCAAAAAGGGAAAACCTCTAAACAAGATTCCCAATGGCGAATTTTCTGAATCAGTTACCTTAGATGGAAGTTCAAGTGCCACTGAAGATGAAAAAACTAATGGAGCTACTGCAGAAAAAGCCAATGAAGGGATTGAAGTAAAACATAATCAGTATGACGGTGAAGCAAAATATATTTCAGACAGGGAAGAAAAAACTGCCTCAGAAGAATGCATAAATATTCCTTTGAGAGGAAAACAAGAACCTAAGGCACCTATAGTTCTTGAGGTGAGTCACATGTACTCTTTTAGCATGATTACTTCACTGGATTTGTGTGTACCAATGAGTCTGGATTGTAAGTTGCCATTCTCTTATAAAGACATGCATTTATGGTTGTACTATTAATAGTTTTATGTTTTGCACTACATGAATTTATAGGCTTTGGCAGCTTCCGGATTAAGAGCTCTGCGATATGCCCGTGAAGTAGAAGGGATTGGGAAAGTTATTGCTTTAGACAATGACAAAGGTTTTTTAATTGGAATTGTAGATTCAATGCTATATAGATTATAACTTTTCTTGTTTGGATATTGAATCACAGGCCTAATTTTTCTTCTACTACCTTTTTTTTTCTTTGTGCAGCATCTATTGAGGCTTGTAATAGAAATATAAAATTTAATGGTTCTGTCACTTGCTCAAAAGTAGAGACTTATCTTGCAGATGCTCGAGTTTATATGCTCACTCATCAGAAGGAATTTGATGTGGTAAACATTTTTTTGTTCAAATTATATATTTCACTCCCAAATTCCAACCCCCCCCCCCTCGTATTTTTGTTATTATTTGGTTATTTGCTCAATTTGTCATATAGATGTCTAACACGCGAACAAAAGATGAGAGTTGCAAAGATAAGGATGTGAAGATAGATATACGTATATAAGGATGGACACGATAAGAAATGAGAACGTTAGAGTAAGAGTCGGAATTACACCTATTGAGGGAAAACTCCGATAGACAATGCTCTAGTTAAGTAATGTGAAACTACGATAAATATGCATATTAAATGAGGAAGAACAAAGAACATTTGATTAGCAACAATAAAACATGATAAAATTTATTCAAATATAAATGATGATTAGTAGAGAATAGAGTCAGTGATGTAGAAAAATCCATATAGCTGACTCTATCTAATAGGATAAGCTTGTTTGTTGTTCAATTTTCCAGTTAGTTGAAGTAGGATCTTGAGATAGGGAGAGAAATAGTTGTAGTAAAAGTAATATATGATTCAGTGAGTGGAGAGGAGAATGAAGGTAGTGTGCTTGCATCATTTAGATAGCATATTAATCCAATATAGACACGCCTGTGGCTGATGGACTTTTGCTTATTTGTTTTGGTACTAGTAAATGGTTCACAGTACTTGATCAAGGTATTGTTGTCTTCTAATTTTTTTCAATTTGGTCTCTCTTCAATTTGTCTGTTTTGCAATAGCTTGAAGGGAAGTAAAAAGTCTTAAATTTTTAGGGATCTGAAATGAAATATTCAAAAAATGTGGCTAATTTATATTGTTTCATGGTTGCATCTAATCTCAAATTGCATTATGGACTAATGGTACTCTTCCTTGTTAATAGGAAAGCTAGTCGTGGATCCTCTTCCTTGTTAACAGGAAAGCTAGTTGTGGATCCTTTCTCCTTTCACAGTTCTTGATATTCATCAAAGTTATATGAGGACAAATGCTTTTATATGGCACTGTAGTTGTACAAATGTTCTCTAAATTTTCTTTTTGTTTAGTCTAATATGACCAAGATTGTTTATGAACATGCTTGAACTAATATTAAACAAATAGACTTTTATCAAATATGTTGCAAGTTACTTCTATTTTACGTATCTTGACATGTCAATACATTTGTAATGAATGGAGTGTTGAATGTCAGTGTCACAATTTTGTTGTAGGTTGATCTTGATCCTTACGGTTCACCGTCTGTATTTTTGGACTCAGCTGTACAATCAGTTGCTGATGGAGGAATTCTGATGTGCACAGCTACTGATATGGCAGTTCTTTGTGGAAACAATGGAGAGGTTTGCCATTCAAAGTAAGGTTTGCAACAATGCTTTTGCACATAGACACAAAAAGAAAGAAAAAAAAAAAAAGACAGTCTGGTGCACAAAGCTCCCATCAATTCAAGATCTCATAGAAGAATTGGATCACATATCTTGCATTGAAAAGGCTATTTTTGCAACTTGAATCTGTGACGTCTAAGTCCTGCGACAATAATTTTATTATTGCGTCAAGGCTTCCATTCAAAAAGAAAAAAATAAAATAAATAAAAATAAAAATGATATATTCTGGTTTTAATATGAGAGTTTTCTATTGAAAAATAGGTATGGCTCCTATCCTGTGAAAGGGAAATATTGCCATGAGATGGCATTGAGGATTCTGCTTGCATGCATTGAGGTATTTTACACTATGAGGTTTAGACCAATGCACCTTGTGTTCTTAAATAGATAGATAAAAACTGAAACTCTGTGACATTGATTAATAGTAAATATTTTGATGTTTTTTTAATTATCAGTTTGCCGTCTTCTAATGCAGAGTCATGCAAATCGCTACAAGCGATACATTGTCCCTATCCTCTCTGTTTATATGGATTTCTATGTCCGAGTTTTTGTTCAGATATTCACGTAACTTGCCTTCTACCTTGTTCCGTTGTATTTGAAAATTGTTGATGTAAATTCAGGTGGTAGGTTACAACTTGTACCCTTTTACTCCTCACATAGTTCTCTTTCTGTGATCTTCTATGCAGCTCAGCAAGTGCAATAAAAGATACACCGCTTAAACTCTCATACGTTTACCAGTGTGTGGGTTGTGATTCTTTCCATCTCCAAAGTCTTGGGAGGACTGTTAGTAAGGTAAGCTCTTACTCTGATCATGTTCCTTTTCATTATAATATATCTTATTTTTCCCCAAGTCTAGAAGTAGTATCTCATCATCTTATGCCTTGTGTTTGATTTTTGATTTGTTTTATTTGAAGGATAATAGCGTCAAATCTGCTCCTGGATATGGTCCTGTGGTTCCTCAAGAGTGCAGGGATTGTGGAAAGAGGTTTAACATGGGTGGCCCTATTTGGTCTGCTCCGATTCATGACAAACAATGGATAAATTTCATTTTAGCTAATGTTAAAGCTATGAAGGAAAGATATCCTGCTTATGAAAAAATTTCTGCTGTGCTCACTACTATATCAGAGGTTAACCCCTTCTTCTAGCTACTTTTTCTTACCATATTGTGCATTTCAACTATGCTGTCTAAATCTCATTATTAGTGTTTAATCCGTAATGCTCAGTGAAGTAACATCTTTTTTTGTACTTATAAAGCTTCTCTTTACCTTGGAATTGTCATCTGACTCTGACAGTTACTTTTCTTGGTCATTGTGGGAATAGTCTTGGTAGTATTTACTGCCTTTTTTATCCTTTTAATTTACACTGTATTATCTGGAAACATTTCTTTTGTGTACTATTTCAAAATACACTAGTAACTAAATGAATATCTAATTATAAACTAGATTGTTTTTTTCCAACTAGGTATTGATTTGTTATAAGCTGTTTTTTTTTCCTTTTATCAACCAGAGAATATTTACACCAGTTCATGGTACCATTGGGACTGTTAGTGAACTTCTAATTATATTGTAAATCTTTCTTAGAAATTGAACCTTAAGTTTGTTTGTAACACGTGCAGGAACTACACAATGTTCCTCTCTTTGTAAGTCTCCACAGTTTATGTTCAACACTGAAGTGCACTTCCCCACCTGCAGTTGTGTTCCGCTCTGCAGTTATCAATGCTGGGTTTCGAATTTCAGGAAGTCATGTGAATCCTTTGGGGCTCAAAACTGATGCTCCAATGGATGTAATTTGGGACATCATGCGTTGTTGGGTGGTTACTTAATCCCTCTCTTAAATTCCTTGTAGCTAGTTTTTTTTTTTTGTTAACTACTTCAAACTCCATCTCCTTGTTGTTTGTGGAACACAAAGTACATATTGGCTCATAGTTGCTTTTGCATGGCATGTTCTCAGGTAAAGAATCACCCTGTGAAGGCACAACCGCAAGACAATTCAGGAACAGTGATACTCGCCAAAGAACCAAAACTGCAAGTAAGGCTCATCCCTGTATCTCTGCTATTTGGTCAATCAGAAAGGTTAGATCTGATGTTGCTTTAGGTATCTCAGGAAGAAAAGATAGCATGTGTGCATACTGTTCATAATGTGCTGCAATGTGCTTGATGCATTTGCCTTGAAGATTGGGATTTTTCATGTGACATCCCAGTTTAGTTTCACAGAATAAGTTTTGGGACAATGGAATGAGCTTACTTAGATGGTTAAGACGTGACAATTAATATGAGAGGATCGAATAGCAGACTTGACGAATTGCCATTCGGCATCGACTATGAATTGAATATTTAGCCTTAACTCGCATAGATTATAACATGTTAGTTTAGTGTTTACATGGAGAGTTGTGAGCCAATAAAGGGTTTATAGACTTAGATAAGTAAACTACTTTTAACTTGAATTTAGTGAATTTGGATCAGTAGCCAAACAATATTAATGCCACAAAATTCTGATTCAAGCGTGTTTACTGTCAGATAATGAATACTTCTTTCTGTGTCGCAGGCAAATTTTGCCCGAGCAGCTGCTTCACTCAGCAAAGCCAAAGTTAAAAAGGAGGTAAGATACCTTCCTAACCCAGAGAGGCACTGGGGGCCTAAGGTTAAGGCAGGGAGGCAAATTACAAGCAAGCACTCCTCTTTATTGGGCCCTGACATAGTGAGCAAATCTCTCGGCAAAGAAGCTGAAACTGAAGAAGCACGGGAGGTAGAACAAGATGAACAAACTGCAAATTCAAATCAAGAAGGGCCTGCTACAAAGCGACAAAAGACTACAATTGCAGTGACAACTGATTGCTGAGTGATCATCATCGTCCTCGTCCTCTCACTAGTCGTCACAACTGTTTGGATTTGGATAGGGTGGTGGTTTTGATCTAGGTGCAGTCCTGCCATATAGTGGAAATGTATTATTCTTTTTGAGCTAAATATGACAAAGGGTCAAATGTACAATGATCAGCTGCATTCTTGAACGTGTATGCCTTGCTGAGTTCAAGTAAAAAACAAAATTTATAAAGTCAAGTCGTTTAATTTGGGCTTAAACAAATCCAGTCAGTAAGATAAGCCATCAAGTGAATGAATAAATTTACTCATTTGGGATGTGAGTCAGTTAAGATAATCTTTTTTTTTTTACTAATTAATGTTTAGCTAATTTTACACCGAACAATGTGATTGAAGAATTATTGATAGTGATACCTTCTGTGTTTGATTTTTATTTTGTTTTAGTCTTTTAGAAATATGACTTATTTTGGCCTGCTTGATTTTCGCATTTTGGCTTGGCCAATCCATTGTAGGTGCTCGATTTCATCATAATATAACTTTTCATGTGACTTCAGATTAGAACACTATTTATTTCTTGAGGATAAATGCATTCTTTTTTATTTTCTTTCTTTAATTCTCGCTTATATAAAATCCTATTTTCATATATCTTTTAAATACTTAGATGAAAACTAGTGTGGAAGTTAATTAATGTTATATATATATATAGAGAGAGAACTGATATGCTGAGCGGCCGTTGCTGCGCGTCGCGTGAGCGCCGCCCGTGCCGCCGTCTGCCGCTGCCGTTGTCGTCGGAATTCGTCATCGTTGGAGCCAAACTATAACTCATTTGGGCAGGTGAACCCTAGGGGATCGGTGCCGGAGGGA
>JBAMHZ010000002.1:469622-486971 GCA_037177395.1 Alpinia galanga | reverse complement strand
CGATCGTCGGCCATTCCCCGGCCGATCGTCGGCCGAATTGCGGCCGGTGCCGGCGATGCCAAGGAGGAGAAGGCCACGGGTCGATTGTCGCGCACGCGACGCGCACCCAGCGACGCCCAGCGTAGCATTCTCGTGTATATATATATATATATATAAACAGTTAAACACACAAGCCCCTGCGCAACGAACAGTGACATTCCTTGCCGATCACAAAATCCGCCTTCGACCGTCGGAATCCGATCGCAATTGGGCTAGCGTCAGAGTTCGGCCTGACAGCAGTCGGATTCCTGCCTCGGTCGGGTCGAACTCTGATTCCAACCCAACTGCGGTCGAATTTCAATCGGAATCCGATCGCGGTCAAGCTGGAATCTAACATTGGCCCAATCGAGGCTAGATTTCGGCTGCAATTTAGTCGAAATCTGGCCAATCACGGCCGCCAATGGCTGTGATTCAGTAGGATTTCAACCGATTTCTCCACGATCGACGACGCTGGCATCCCCTTAAGGTTTAAGGGTTGAGCTATAGCTTTGTTGCCATCAATGCACGGGAGGGCATGGATATATATATATATATATATATATATATATATTATGTATAAATTATCTGTGAGTACCTTTATTATCTATCGTTTGATCACTTGCACACTATAGTTCAATCTTTGAATTTAAGAGGATCAGATGTAGATAATGGAGGTGCTCATGATGCACAACTTATCCATGAACACTTATAAGTACCTTAATTATCCATCATCTGATTGCTTGTGTATTATAGTCCAATCCTTGAACTCAAGAAGATCAAATGATGGATAATGAAAGTGCTCATGGGTATTTACAAATAAGTTGTGTAGAATAACATTTTTGTATATATATATATATATAGAAATGTTACCCTATATAATTATCCATGAATACCTATGAACACCTTTGTTATTCACCGTCCGATAATTTTTCTAGCTTCTGCAAAACTCCCACCATCGATGAAACAAATGTTCTTGATTAATATTTGTTCTTTCCTAGGGAAGAATCAAGCTTAAGTTGGCTATATCTTGTATCTTACGAGTTACCTTGTACTCGCCAACCACCTAAGATGTTGCAATCAACTCAAATAGGACAAATCTTATATGCATCCATCCCTCTTCGCCCAATATCAAGCGAAAGAGAGCTTTTTTTAACCCAAAATTAAGCATATTAAGGAAGCCAAAGAGCCTAAATAATATCCACATGAAACTTAGATACATAATTGGGATAATAGATATTAAAATTGCAGTTCTATTTACTGAAGATAAGGGAATTACGAAGGATGTGTACAAGAGGAGCAATCCTTCGTATTGTTAACGTAAAGAAGAGGGATGGAATCAATGTAAGGAAGAAATGAGTTATATGTGTAGACTAGACGAGACCGTATCTCCATTTTTCTCTTTTCTTCTCTTCCTTGCTGCAGAAAGTAGTGGCAGTGAACTCGATGTCATATCCTGCATTGCTGGCACAAAAGAAGGAATTCTCACAATGTGGTCTTTATAGTACTTGCCAAACCTTTCTGTTGCATCAAATGGATAACTGCATCTTCTTCGTGAGGCATTAATGTAGAACTAAAACTTTCACAAGCATCTGACTCAAATAGCAGACGCTTCATTCATTAACAATGAAAAGGAATATGAATAAACCAATGCACCAATAGATATATATGTATCGATGCAGATGTGCAATAACAAATTCACATTTATGTTTACTTGATGCCTCTGGAGTTCTGTTAAGTCTGCCAAGGCAGAAAAGCTGAGTGGCAGCTCCAGTTGCTGATCCAGATTTAGTTTCTTAGACTCTCGAAAACATCTCCCAAAGCATTGGCTATTAGCAATAGCTTGGTCTTTTTTTTTCTCCTTCATTGACAAAGTTGAAGAACTTCCTTGAAATCCAACTATCATCTCACAGTCAGTGTCCTACAAAGCTGGAGCTATTGAATTCGAACTTCATTGGTCTTTAATCACTATAATAAGGTCAACGTCTCCATTAGGATATTGGTCCTGTGGATCTTGACCCATATAATATCTTCTTTTTTTTGTTTGTATTTCTCTGTGCATGTGCAGACATTCAGAGAGAGCATATTCTGAGAGGCAAATGTACTGAATTGTGTAGCAGGTAAAGCAGTGTAATCTTAGTCAGCCACATCAACCATGACCAACTTTGCTCTGTTACAGAATGAACAGTGACATTGCTCTTGTTCATCATGCGTTAAAATTAATGATCAGTTGACCAATGAAGATTGATAACGAAATTTGTGAGGTCACTTTCAGTAAGATGGTTGGCACATGGGAGGAGGAAGAAAATCCTAGAAGACCTCTGATCCACTAAGAAACTATCATCATTAATGCATCTATTTGCCTCATCCCAAGCTACTTTATTGGTGGATCTTTCAGCAGCTTTGGGATCACAAACCCAACAACCGACCTTTCTTTTTCTGTCGTGTCACTTCTTGAATCTTGTATAGGATCCACCATATGTTCTCACGTATTCATTTATTTTGCTGAGAAGGGAGCAGAGGTAAAGAAAACCTCTGGCCTCTGGGGGCTTGCGGTATCATCTCCCGCACAATGAATACCAATTATTTTCCTTTTTGACTTGGTGGCTTCTTGGTTTCCTTTCTCTCTTCTGAAGATTTCCCCAACTCAATTCTCTTTATGGCGAAACTGTAGGATTTGCAATGACCGCTGAGATTTAGGTTAGTGATAAGCTTGAAACGTGGGATTCACTTTTAGCTGCTTGGATTTCAACAAGGTCCACCATCAACCAATTTCTTCTTCCAGCTAGTTTTTGCATCAGCCCTATCTTTAGTACTTTTATCAAAAAGTCAGCATTTTGAGCGAGAACTAGGACTTCAGAGATGCCCCAAAAGTTTCTACACAGATTGGCTGATGAGAACCCGGAGTTGCAGAAACAACTTGGATGCATGCCTGGAATTTTTCAGATTTTTGGTCGGCAACATCTTCTCGTGGAGAGGAACCACAGTGACCTGGTAACAGCAATAGGACTGTGTCTCCATGTACCCACTCTTCATTATCTGCTGCACTTGGTGTCGTAGCTTGAGAGAGAATTGTTCCAGGTAGTCGAGTTTCTGAATCACTAAATCCAACAGCCTAAAAACCTGGACTTGAGCTCACTTTTGTTGATGCCTGCCCTCCTGTTTCAATAAGCAATAGTTTATAAATGCAACACTGAATTCAAGAAGGTAGAAACTTTCTTTTAAATTGGACAAGGGAAACAATGTCATACTATTTCATCTCTGGTCTTTCATAAGAATATTTCCTTTCTAAGCAAAGGATACAATTAATCAATCCATTTTCTCTGATTGAAGAAATATATTTTTTAGGACATGATATGCATCACAATATGTACAATTTATATCAAGCATGAAAATTATATGAATATTAAAACGTTAAGTGCTGTTTTGTTTAGGAATTTAATGACATAAATTTAGAGCAATATGAGTACCTTCTCTTCCTACATAACTCAAGCTATCACATACCTTCAGGACACATTCATGATAGCGAGAAAAATCGGTCAGATCATAGCACAAGTTCTCCCCAGCATTTTCTGGGGTATGTTTCATTAAATCTTCTCCAATTTGATCTGCTACCTTCTATGCATTTATTGTCCTTATTATTCTATTTTCAGAAGAAGAAATTAAGCAAAAACTTCCCAATGGAATCATCAAAAAGTTCATTTTCTTCATCATCCTACCCATCATTTTCCTCTTCTGACTGTGACAAATCAACACCAAAAGAATCAAAAAAGTGTTCATCAAAGTTGAAGCATTATGAATCTGTTGTGAAACAAACACATTATAAGGACCTGACAAAGGCACCAATCCAATCCGGTAGCCAGTCTTCTGACTTCAGAAATGTAGTAAAAGAATCCATCGACAAAAATTGTCAGGTTTTACCAGTAAAAACCTTGGTCACAGAAGAAATGAGGCATTTTTTGTCAGAGCAAAAAGATTCTTCAAAACCAACTAGGATTTCAATGTTTAAGGATGCATCACTTGGGACAAAAGCTGAAGGAAAATCGCAAATTCCAGTTGACCTGAATGGATCTTATCGGATGCTGGACAAGTTCAAAAGTACACCAGAGTACCTTTAAGAAGCTAATGCATCACCAAGAAAATCATTTGAAAGAAACAATACTTCCCATCCAGTGTCAAATGAATCTACTAGATTGTCATTTGATGGAAGAGTCACATTTCTTTATGAATCCAAAAGGCAATATGTTGACATCCAGGCTGCCAGAATGCCCAAGGTTATCATTAGATAGCAGGATAAGTTCGCTGAGAAGGTTTGATAGTTCTGACGTCAAACAGAATTCAATTCTGGAAAATCTACATCAAAATTTCATCAATGGAAGATCTTTCATGGGTATAGATCATCAGCAAGAAATGGCACATCGTAAGTGCTTGTCAAGCTTAGTTGTGAAGCTCATGGGGTTAGAAACAATGCCCAGCATGAACAAGGAGCAGCTGAAGCAGGAAAAAATTGATCAAGTCAAAGAGCATAGTGACTTTAACAGGCAGAAGAATAGCTTTTGCATGTCTAACACATCCACCACCAATCACGATACAATCCATGAAAGTTCCATCAGGGAACCAATGCCACCTTAATTAAGAATTCCTGATGCAACATCAGGGCTACTTGAAGAACCAACTCCTAGGAGGCATTCTAGAATGATGGTTTGAAAAAGGATGGATCATACGAAACAGACTGAATATGTCTACAGAGAGATGGAGGAGAGGTTAACAAAGCTGGAGTTCAATAAATCCAATAAGGACCTAAGAGCACTCAAACAAGTAATAGATTCCATTAAAGCAAAGGATCATCTACAGAAAATGGATGACGAACAGACTCTTACAGCATCAGTTTGTAGTACTCCAAGTGGGAATTATAAGAATTCAAGAACAGTTGATACTAGATACAAGCAAATCACCACATCTACAGTTACCACAGTGTCCAAAGGAAGCGACTCACCTAGAGTTTTTGAGTCTCCAATAGTGATTATGAAGCCATCAACATCTGTCACTAGGTCAGAGCTATCTTCCAGTTCAATTATGCTTTAAAGAACTTGAGACCTCTTAGGTAGCTATGCGTGAGAGACTCTGTTAATAAGATGAGGCCTTCAGTTAGTGTCGAAATGGTAAAAGACAGAAGTCCGGAGCACACTTTCAGGGAACCTTCTTCTGAGTCTCCTTCCTCTGTCGCAAAGGGTGTGGAGCAAAAAGTTTTGCTAAAAAAAGGTGCGAGCACAGTACAAGTTTCAGGAAATTCAGTAAAATGTTTGAATTCTATTCACACAGTATTACATAACAAAAAGATTGAGAACAAAAACGAATCAACCTTCCCGTTCCCAAATCTTCCCAAATCGGATAAGCTCCAAAACCACTCTGCTAATAGATGTTCGAAATTAGTATCACCTAGAAACAGGCCCAGACGAAAACCAACTCATTTGCAAGTAAATGTTCATTAGTTCAATGATACTTGTAGTGAAGCAAGAAATCTGAGTCACCAGGTTGATGAAATCGCTGCCATACCAGATGGTGATGGTAGTTGTGCCTCACAGGTGGACTGGTCTATAGAGCTCAATTGCCCATCTTTGTTTCAGCAAGATCATTCCAATTCATGTGGAAGTGCAGAATGTTGTGTTATCATCCTCCAATTATATGGTATGAGAACATTTTAAAACTGTAGTTTAATCATCAGCGCATGTCATGGAAGTAACAGGAAACACCTGCAATTAAGGCCGATAGAAACTGACGTGACTGACTTGTTTACATGACCCAACCCCAAACTACAATTTTACAGGTTTGGTCTTAACCTAAATAAGTATGGCTCATAAATGGATCTATCTGTTTATGATCTGCAAATCACAAATAAACAGGTTGGGATGAATGGGTAACATCGTTTATGATCCATTTATACTTGTACAGGCACCTATATTATAGCAAATAACTATACAAGTTATCAACATATCATGTCAAAAAAACCTGTTTAAGATCTTTCAAAACCATTAAATTAAATGGGTTGTGTCATCTGACCGGTTTATGACCTATCTTACCCGTTAATTAACAGGCTGTGTGACAATACAACCAGTCTAACCCCTCTAACCCGTTTAATTAAACACATCAGGTTTGGTCAACCTGTTTGACATCATGGCATGCAAAGATTATAGATTTTGACCCATGTATTAAATGGGTCTACTTCAGTTTTATATTAAAGTCGTCACGGGTTAATAATGCACAAACTGTTTATGACTCACCATCTTCAATTGCCACCCCTACCGACACTAGTTTGTTAGAGAATGAACTTTGACCAGCTTTACTTGTGGTTTCAGTAACATACTGACAGCAGTATTATGAGCTATTTTATTAAGTCGAACATGAGCTCATATGGGACTGTTTTTATTTTCTTAATGTTCCTTCAAAATACTCCGTACAATGGATCCTTCCCCTGGACCCCGCAGGACAGGAGCTTCGTGCACTAGACTATCCTTTTTTTCCTTTAAAATACTTAAGACTTATGGCACAAAATGTCTGATGGAGCTTCTATTTTGCAGTTGTTAGTGATGAGCAAATAGAATTTTTCCTCTCAATTGTGTTAATAATTAGACTGAAAGATTATTATTATTTTATCTAATTTCAGAAGTTCTCATGTGGTTTAAATGAACATGCTTCAGGTAAAGCACCCGAAGAAGTTTCCACTAGGCAGCCAAGTCAAATCCCTGTTCTAGATGCTTCGTGTACCAAGCTGTACCTATTTTGCCAACGGAAGGATTTCTAAATGAAGTTGGAGGTAAGAATCTTAAGAAATCTGCCTTGATAGATGAGGAAGAGAGAATTAGTCTTCTATTTTTCAATTCTTGAATAAATTTATAGAATAAAATAAATTAAATAAAATCTGCTCATAAAAACTAAATCAACGTATCCATATTTATCCACCCAAATAAGATCTCCCTATAAAAGTTGCCTATAATATCTAATCTTATCCATATTTATAATATATTTTACACTCCCCCCTCAAGTTGGGTTGTACATATTATACATACCCAACTTGTCACATAGTTCTTTGAAGTTGATCCTTAGGAGAGTTTTTGTAAGTATGTCTGCAATTTGATGTTGCAAAGGAATATATGAGAGTTCCACAGCTCCTTTTGCCACGTTTTCTAAAATGAAGTGTCTGTCAATTTTTATGTGTTTCGTTCTGTCATGCTGAACAAGATTCTTTGCAATGATAATTACTGATAAATTGTCACATTATAGTTTGACAGCTTTATCTGTGATTATTCCAAGTTTTTTTAGGATTTTACGAGTTCATGTTCCTTCACAATTTCCGAGTGCAAGAGCTCTAAATTTTACTTTAGCATTGTTTCTTGCAACCACAGACTACTTTTTACTTCTCCATGTTATTAACTTACCCCAGACATACGTGCAATAGCTCAAAGTTGATCATTTATCTGCAAGATCTCTGCCTAGTCTGCATCTGAGTACATATGTATATCTAATCTTCATTTTTTCAATCTGGAGTACTCTTGAGGTATATCAAGATTCTATAGACAGTGTTCATGTGTTCTTTTATAGGACTATTCATAAATTGACTTACCACATTGACGGAAAACCCGACATGAGCTCATGTGTGGGATAGATAGATGAGGTGACCAACAAGTCATTGATATCTCCTCCTATCTACTGGTGTATGGTCTTTTCCAAAGCCAATTTTGTTGGAAGCATCAATCAGAGTATCCAATAGGCTTGCACCTAAGCATGTCTGTTTCTTTTAGTAGGTCCAATGTGTTTTTCATTGTGAGAGAAATATTCCGTATTTAGATCGAGTCAATTTCATACCAAAAAAGAATTTTGGATTTTCAAGATCTTTGATATCAAATTTTTTAGCGAGAAGCCCTTTAAATTTGTAATTTCTTTCTTATTATCACCGGTGATAATGATATTATCGACATAAACAATAAGAATGATGATCTACTTTTCAGAAGAGATTTTCACAAATAAGGTGTTATCGGCTTAACACTGAGTATATCCATGCTTTGTCACAGAAGTAGCAAACTTGTCATACCATGCCCTCAGAGATTGCTTAAGACCATATAATGACTTGTGAAACTTATATACCTTATTGTTATAAGTGCCAAGGCTGAGAGAAATTTCCATGTAAACTTCTTCTTCCATGTCACCATTTAAAAATGCATTTTTGACGTCTAGGTGTAGATGTTAGTCCTTGTTTGCAGCCAGAGAGAATAAAATTCTGACAATATTGAGCTTAGCTACTAGAGCAAAAATTTTCTTGGCAATCGATGTCATAGGATTGTGAGAATCCCGCGGCTATAAAATGTATCTTTAGTCTTTCAACTGTACCATCAGCTTTGTGTTTGACTTTAAAAATTCATTTGCACCCAATTGCTTTTTTTCCCTTTGGTAGTTCACAAACATGCCATGTGTCATTCTTTTGTAGGGCTTTTACTTCCTCATCAATAGTTTTTCTCTATTTAGGGTGTTTGAGAGCTTCATCAATGGTCATTGGAACCTGAATATTGTCAAAGGCGGCGACACACGCCTGATAATTTGAGGACAATCCTTTGTACGAAATAAAGTTGGCGATGGGATACATTATGTAAGATCTAACTCTTTTAAAGCAATTGGAATATTAAAGTTATCATTGACGGGTGAAGATTCATGATTGAGTGTCATACCTGAGTGAATATGTATGGGAATTGGATTTAGTTCTAACTCTTGAACTGGCGTTGAATGTGTTTTTCGTCTTGTGTATACACGAAATTGCTTCACTATGGGAGGAGGTGATGGAGGTGAAGGAATGAAATGTGACATAAGGGGATTGGATAGAGGATAAATGATGTCGGGTCCAATCCTAATCAGTGTGATGGATAATGATATTCACTTAGATTCTCCCTCTAAATATTAAAACTGAAGTAATATAGTTGTTGTTAAAAAAAAGTGACATCCATGGTGTTATAAGTTTTCATGGTGACAGGTGAGCAACATTTGTAGCCTTTTTGAAATGGTGAGTAGCCGAGGAAAACGCATTTTGTGGATTTTGAATCAAATCTACTATGATTATATTGATGGATATGAACAAATGATATACAGTCAAATACTTTTGCAGTAATATTTTGAGAGATTACTTTGGTGTGGGGGTATAATTGAGAAGAAGTTAAACTGGACTATGGAAATTGAGAACACGAGAGCACATTCGATTAATAAGATAGGTGGCTATGGAGACGACATCACCCCAAAAAAATTTTAGTACGTTAGAAGAGAATATGAGTGAGCGAACTACCTCGAGAAGATGTCTATTCTTCCGTTCGACAATTTCATTTTATTGAGGAGTGTTAATGCAAGAACTGAGCTGGATGGTGCCTTTTGAGGATAGAAAGAAGCTAAGATTCGAGGCAAAGCATTATCAATTTTGAGGGCTTAATAGATGTCTAAAACTGAGTTTGAATCATCGTATAGAACTGTTCAAATATGTAATTCATAGATTTATCTTTCATGAGAAACAACCAAATCAGGTGAGTATGATCATCAACAAATGAAATGACTCAACAATTTTCTATAAGGGTTTTAACACGGGACAACCCCAAATATCACTATGTATGAGCGAAAATAATTTAGATAGTTTATAACTTAAGGATAGAAAAGATATTCATGTACTTTTAGCAAGTTGTCAGAACTCACATCGAAAAGAACTAACATTTTCATAAAGAAATAAGTTTGAGAACAATTTTGCAAGATAAGTAAAGTTTGGATGACTAAGACAATAGTGTCATAATATGATTTTGGCATATTTATTATTGGAAGAGGTAGAGTTGTAGCTAACTAATTTATCGCAGTGAGGTGAAGTCCCGTGAATAACACAGAGTCTGAAGCCCAATTCAACATTGTCAATTGTCTTCCTTGTTTTCATATCCTAAAATTCACACGCTTTAAGAGAAACCTTAGCAAGACACTTTAGATCATGAGTCAACTTCCTTATGGACAATAGATTGCAGTTCAGTGTAGGAACATAAAGAATTGCAAGTATATATTTGGTGTCATCATTATTGAACCAACACCGGTGATGTTTGCGACATACCCATTTGCAACACGAACAGTGGAATTATCTTAGCATAGAACATAATTATGAAGGAGAGATATGTCACCTGTCATGCAATCCGATGCACCCAAGTCAATAACTCATCGTCCGAGAGACCTGTTTATATTTAAGGTATTAAGAAAAATACATTTATTGTGGGATGAGTAACCCATGGGCTCTGGATGAGCTAAGACAGTAGCCCTTCCAAAAGATGGAATGAGATAATTCTGACCGTTGAGTTTGTAACCAATGATATATGATCTTTTGACTTTGACAGAAACATTAGTGGTTGACATGGCTATACGAGAACAAAACTAGGATCGTTGAAAATTTACTGCACTTAAAGAAAGAGATGACCGATGACTTACTATGCCGGAAATAGCCTTTGTGACAAAATAAATTCAATGGCAAATTGCAGATGACTCTGATATCATGAAGAAATCTACCAAGATAGATGAAGAAGAGAGAACTAATCTTCTATTTCTCAATTCTTAAATAAATTTGTAGATAAAGATCATTATTTATTTATTCACTTCTTTCGTACTTAATTATGGAATGAAATAAATTAAATACAATCTGCTCATAAAAGCTAAATCACTCTATCCATATTTATCCGTCCAAATAAAGTCTCCCTGTAAAAATTGCCCATAATATCTAATCCTATCCATATTTAGAATATATTAAATTCTACGAGGGAACTATTTACACATCATCTTTTAAATAATCTTGCCCAACTATAAGTACACTTTGCCTGGCATCATTTTACATAAAAATAGGGAATGAATCTGGATTCAGCATGCAATCCTATCAGTACATATTCCTAGCCTGAAGTGCAGCCAACAGATATAATGAAGATGGGTAGAAGCAAATACTGCACTATTTCTACAGTGAATCACTTCTCATTGACCCAGAATATGCATATGCGTCACTGTAATACCTGGTCAACTAACCTAGAGATCAAGCTCAAGATACTCTTGCATATTTATTTACTGCAGTAAGCAGCACAAAAACAACATTGATTACCCTTCATAAGCCTTTCCAATACATGCACACACACTATTCCTACTATAAACTATTGCTTGAGGGTCAAGTTGTCAACAGTAGGCTTATAGCAGAGAATAAGTTTCAACAAAATTCACATTATTGACCATCAATGTATTGTTTGTACATGAATAAACCTCCTCCTAATTGATGACAGATAATGATATTCAGACTTCTGCTAGTGACATGCATGACCTTCCATCACGAAACCCAAAAGCCAGATGCAGTCACAAGAGACTTGAGAAAGTTGATGAATTGATTCAGAAACTTAGACAACTAAGCCCAAACCAAAAGCTCCAAAAGTTGACTTTTTTATTATGTGAGACAAATTGACCAACACTTTGTGTATGAAACACTACTGGCATCTGGCATTTTGATAAAAGATCTAACTTCTGAGTTAATGATGGCAAAGTCAATCCAACTCCGCGCTTCTCCCTACCTAATAAATCCTGAGTTGTTCTTTGTGTTAGAGCGAACAAAATCACACTGGAAGACTACACCTTAAGGCAACAAGAAAAGCACTCATCCACTAAGGTATGATCTTGAAAAGCAAAATCGCAAGTTGTTATTTGATCTAGTGAATGAGCTACTAAAACAGAAACTCAAGCTAAATAGTCCAGAAGCTCAACTACGCTATTGCATCAGAATATGATTGTGAAGTTCCCACGTGGACAGTGCTTGGCAAAAGAATTATGTGATGATATTAAGCGGCTAAAAGCCAAGAGCTCCTCTGCTGGAAGGTGGGTAGATGTTACTACTACAATCTCAAGTGAGGATATGCTGCAGCAAATAGAGGGGTGGGTGGACTTCTGCGAAGAGTTACCCTCAATAGTGATAAGCATTGAGAGGTTAATATTTAGAGACCTGATTGAGGATCTGATTGATGGAGTTCTTCATGGAATTAATACATCTGGCTTGCAAGTCAAGGGTAGCAGAAGAGGCAGGCACCTATTTCATAGATAAGCGTAGCGTAATGCTTGCTGTCAATTTTAACACAAACAAGAAAAATCATTAGGCACAGTTTGCGTACAAAGCACTTGATGCATAGATCAACACAGAGCAACGGAATGTATAAGTTCTAATTTAGTATTTTCTATCCCTTCTAGCACTTGAGTATATGTAGAAATGTGGAATAAAGTTAAATAGTGGTCTGTAAAAGGATTTGCAAAAAAGCTAGCTTCCATTGACCAATAATGTAATACCCCAGTCTCTTTAAATTTAAAGGAAGTCTCTAATTTATAGTAATAGATTTCAAAATAATGATACCTGCGTGATTATTCATAGATTCAAAATGAAAGTTCAAACCTAAATAAAGTAGCTCTCAGCTAATGAAGATCTTGGAATTTCAAAGGTTCGCAAGCTAATGTGTTCGTAGTCCAACTTTTCTGCCAAGTTTTCTAGTGTACAAGCAAATTGAACTTTCTGTAACATGCACAGAAACTGATGTTCCCTCGTTTCACCTGTCACCAAATGAATCTTAAGTATTGTCCTGCACGTGCAATGAACAAAGGATGCAACAATTCATGAACTTATTTTAGCTTTTCTAGATCAATCTAACCTATTCTTCTAAAAGTAATAAACAAAGTATTAACGTAATATATAAGATACAATGTAATGCACCATTTGTCACTCCATCATTAAGCTTCAAGATTTGCCATCAAATGAGGATTCTGATATATTTGTTTTACATTTGAAGATATATTTAATATTCTAGTAGGTCGAGCCGCTGAAGGGAGACTGTGGGCAATAATGGCTTGACCAATTGCACAAGATCATGCACACTGGATCAATCATATTTGTAGACCCAGATTTGGGCAACTCGGGATGAGTGTAGAGCAGGGCCTCCAACCTTTCCAAATTTCAGCATATGACCTAAGAAGTAAATTTTTTAATACTTGCTATACAGTAAAATACTATAGTGCTATAGTTCGCTAAGGGCATATTATCACAATATACACGTAACCATTCTGCCTATAAGCTTGGATAGGAAGAACTCTGGACCTTTAAAAGAGAGGAAAAAATTTGCCAAATAACTCAAATTACCATCTTTAATTATCAGAGAATTCACAAGTATATTCCTATTTTGATTTAACAAACTTACAGTTAAGTATCTAAAATAGCCTATGGAATAACAACTAAAATAATAACAATATTGGACATTATTTTTTCGGTAAAAACGTCTGACAAGCACTCAGAGAATAAGTGTGTCAAGATCACCTTGTTTTTCGAAAACTAAATGAGTTCAAAAGATCTAAAATTCTTATGTTCAGCAGCTAATAAATTCTCTTTCCGTTCAACAGGTTACAAAATTTACCAGTATTTACTTGGACAAAAAGAAACAAGTTAAGGGATAAATGAGTCACAACTTATGGGTTAAGGGATAATTGATTCAAGTTCTGGAATAAATATAATCACTGGTTTCCATAGTAACCAAGTAAAACTTTAATATTTACTTTTCTACCATATAAATAAAAAAAAAGTAGGGATCTGCAATGAAAACTTTCACATACCTAGAATTTCTCCAACAGTTCAGCCCAAAGGGATCAAATGGTGTGTAGGCAACCAAATTTCAGAAACCAAACATGTCTTGTAGTTTACAGCTGGGTAAGATAATGAGGTTTATCAATAACTTCCTTTACTATATTCTCTTCCCTCTTCTTCTTGTCATCTTTCTCATCATCCATCATAAACAACGAATTCCTTTTAGCATCTAACATATTAGTGGACAGCAGCGTTGCTGTAGATCTTTTGTCAACTCCAATCTTGAAACGAATTGCAGGTCTGTTATTAGGGAGGATATTTTTTACACTAGTATTGAAATCAAGAGGTCCAACTTTGGATGCCTCTAACACAGGAACAAAAGTCTCAAGTTCCGTTGACCTTTTGACAGTGTCTACTTCTGGTGGAATAGCAATTTCAGATATCTCTTTCTCGTTGCATAAAACAGGCGGTGCCAGGAATGGATTGCTACCAGCCACTTTCTTACCCTTCCTAAGATCACCATCGTTGGTCAGCTGAAACCTAGGTGAGATATTGAAACCAAGCTGCTTTTGTAAGCTCAACAAAGATCTCTCTGCTTTCCTCCGCTTACTTACTTGTTCGACATAGTCACATTTGGTGTCAGTGATCCTCTTGTTGCAAACCTCCATACGGCTATATCTGTTAGGATCAGGGAACCTAGGAAGCCAATCAGGAATGTGCTTTCCGATTGGCACCTCCCCAACTTGAGCAAAACTAGGAGTACACTTGGGTATGCGAGAAATAGGAAATTTCACAATAGGTGGCTGAAATGAGGCATCCACTTCTGAGTTCACAAACTGGATGATCTCTCGAATAATACCAGAACTCAAAATGCATCTGTGAGAATCAGATGCGCCTGAATAACCCCTCAACGAGCCCAAATTTTCCAACCCTTGTAATATATCAAATACATTGCAACACGTTCTTCCAGCAAAATTAGCATAAATTTGGGCAGTTTTGCCTAGCTTGCAGATGTATCTAACAGCGACATCTGAGAAGGCGTATTTCGCAGACCGCTGAGTACTGTGGAACCCATGCGTCTCACAAATCCTGGCGACAACAACCTTGGCAACGGAGTGACCAAAATCCCCACCTTCCGAAGGCTGCCGTCTCTTCAAGCAGGTCAGCTGATTTCTTCCGCTCGCCTCTTCCCCATCGCTCATATTCAATTGATCATATCATCAGCTACAAAATCCAGTCTTGACTAATCACGACCGCAACTTACCCATCTATTGTTCAAAACATCCTGAAAAGCGTGCGGGATTTGCAAATTTGTGACAGACTTCTTTGGAAACCTAAAAAGTTGTCGATTTCAGTGGCTTCTCGACCAAGAAGCGCAGTGTGAAGCCAAGAAGAGCACTTGAATCCGTTGCTAGCCCTGTGGGTCACCTCTGCAGTTACCAAACAGTTCCTCCAAGATCGGACAAGCTACGGAGAGGGGAGAAAATAAATGATTTAGCTCGCAAAAAACTTGTTAAGGCTAGAAGCAGAGAGAAATAGGCAATACTGGGACAAGATATTACTACCGAGCAAATTGTGCGTTGACGAGGCAGATCAAGAAGACCGTGGATTCATAAACCCTAGATTTTGAGAGAAGATTACGATCAGAGAGCGAGAAAGATGTGGGGTTCTCTAGATATTTATAGAAGTCGAGGGTCTGCAGAGCATCATGGGATCGCTGGAAAACACGTGGCGATACATGTATGGTTCCATTGACTGTTTGTGTTCCATCGAGTCATGTGTTTGACTGACCGCTCGTGGGACCCGCGACAGGACTGGGAATCCTATTCGCATCATCTTCTCCAGACCACGTTGCGCGCACTGAACCGAGCTGGACCGGCTCTGCCGGTTTAGAGCTGCTAAAATGTGAGTGAATTAGGCTTGACGCCGCATTCGAGCATTTGATGGAAAACTTCATATATTCTTTTATATTGACATCTAAGGCCCTTGTCCAACCTCGACAAGATGACAACGACGCACAAATTATTCAAACTTTTCAATAAAA
Source organism: Alpinia galanga (assembly GCA_037177395.1). Classification (NCBI taxonomy): domain Eukaryota; kingdom Viridiplantae; phylum Streptophyta; class Magnoliopsida; order Zingiberales; family Zingiberaceae; genus Alpinia; species Alpinia galanga. Next base: position 471,270 of record JBAMHZ010000002.1, on the reverse strand, counting down.
CCCTTTCTAATTAAATATTTAGCAATGTTCAATTCATCATGAGGTTGAACTCGTGGAAGTCGAGCTCGCCGTCGCCGTCGAGGTCGTATGCCTGGATCATCGCCTCGCACTCCGCCACCGACCGGTCGTCCCCCAGGCGGCTGAGCGTCCTCCGGAGCCCTGAGGCGTCGATCCTCCCCGACCCCTTCGCCGACTCGAACGCCCCAAACACCATCCTCATCTCCTCCTCCTCTGTTCCCGCCCCCTCCATCATCATCCGAGCGAAGTCACCGAAGTCCAGCCTCCCGTCGCCGTCCCCGTCCAGCTCCGCCACCGCCGCCGCCGCCTCCTCCTCCCCCATCCCCTCCCCGATCGACACGAAGAACTCCAGCAGCTCCGCCGCCGAGATCTTCCCGTCCCCATCCCGGTCGAAGTGCCGGAACACCTCCAGCAGCTCCCCGACGCGGTCCCGCCGTCGTCGTCGTCCTCCACCGGAGGACGACATCGATGAGGACCTCGCCACCGGGGAGGGTTCATCGGCATCCACCTGGAGGCAGCACCGGAGGCCCATCGTTTTCTTCATCTGCGACTGCCACTTGCGCAGCTTCGACATGTTTGCATGGGCCATGCATGCACGCTTCCAACGAATCGCAACGGACACGTAAATTTATAGAGTGAGTGCGCGAAGTAAGGACAATTTAATTATAATTATTAATAATTAATATATTTTTAAAAAAAATTAACAATAAAAATTATAGTGAATATAAAAGGGATTAATGGAGTGAGAGTGGAATGGGGACTGTGCCTGAGAAAGACAAAAAGGAAGGTTCGAGGGAGCTTCCTTGAAGGGGAACTTGGCAGGGTCTTGTGTCATTTGGTGGTGATTATCTAATTGATTCGTGTTGTTGTAGTTTTATAGTGGCATATATAATTAAATACCGAACTCATGTGTTTGATGTGGGTGTGATAAATGAATCATGTTCATTATTGTACGTTTTCGTTAGGGCCGGTGGATTGAGGATGGAGACCATTTTTTTTTTTTGTTTGCTCGCGTACAAGATTAGGTCGACCGATCTTGATCAATGAGTTGATAATATTTATTAATGTGGTGCTTTTCAGCTTGTGTATTGATGTGAGTTTAAAATCGCTTAGTCACAGAGCTAACTCAATTAGTTAATACAAGCGTGATACATTTACAGTGGGTAAGGATTGACCCTGAAAGGGGGAAGGGCAGTCTGTGACAGTTAGGACTCCAAAAGCACCTATATGGACTTGGCTTTCGGAAGTTCTCAGCAAGTTTCAACTAGACAAGCCTAGGTGATGATTTTGTCTGATTCTTTTGGCGGATCTAATTTTTTTTATTGGATCATTCTTATTGAGTCGATAATAGAGTTGTTATTGGGTCAGCGATGAAGTGATATCCAGCAGTCTAATCCCCGTCGAGAAGAGGATCTGCTTTTCCTGAACTAAATTACGATCAAATAAATCTTGATTTTCGTAGATAAAAAAAGAGTTAAAAGAAAGTCTAGTCCACGAGTGAAATTTCTCCAACGTCCAAATGAAATTTTGAGGCAAAAAGAACAAGAAGACAAGGAAAAAAAAACAAATGACATAGAAACAGAGAGAAAGATTTAGTTGTCTTTTTATTATCTCAAATGCTATTTTTTAT
>JBAMHZ010000002.1:442308-453527 GCA_037177395.1 Alpinia galanga | reverse complement strand
GACCGCGGCCTCGCGGCGGACGCCGCCGCCGTCGGCGACACGGAGTCCACCTGTTGCCGCAGCGACGCCGCGGCCGATGCGACCAGGAGAATGCGAAAGAGCGCATGTCGATCGTGCCGCGAGGCGGAGCCATCGGTGGTGCTGCTGCCGTGCAGGCATCTCTGCGTGTGCGCGGCGTGCGCGCCGGCTACGTTGGCTTGTCCTGTTTGCAGCAGCAGCAAGAGAGCCAGTGTCCTCGTGAACATGCCTCACTGATATTCTGGTGTATTTAAGCTTTTTCTCGGATGTAAAATATGATCAATAATCAATGTTTTTTTCTTCTCCCTGAGATCCCTTCGCCTTCTCTTCCTTCCTTCCCTCGAATTAGTCATTGCCTTTGTAAAACCATGAAAAGATTAGATTTTGGAATTGGTGGCGATTAAATATTATATAACAAATGTTCAATAAATTAGACATCCACGTCCATGAATGAACACATCACGATGACCAACTATATCTATTAAACCAAAAGAAAAAGAAAAAATCGTAATTTGTTAAGAGGAATTCCTTGCCTTTCAACACTAGATTGAATTGGATTGGTTGATCCGTTTATAGCGGGGGCAAGGTGCTGAATGCTGATGGCAGAAACAAGGTTACAGTGGTGGAGGAGCAGAGCGAAGGAGCAATGGCAGCTGATATCTCAGCTTGTGAAGTCGACGTTGGCCTGCCAAAAGACCAATTTACTCGTCTAAGAACTAACATCTGATCTTTAGCAACGAGTCCCCATAATCGAATCTACTTTCCACTGAACAGGCAACTGATGATAGATTATAAAATAATCTGCAGTCGTCTTACTTGGTCTATGCGCCACTCGCACTGATCTCATCTGATCTGATCTGATCTGATCTGATCTGAGAGAATGCAAGGGGAGACTTGGAGGTCAAAGTCAACTAACCAAGTGAAGCCTGAAGTCTGCTGATCAAGTCAACAAGCCCATGGGAATATCTTTAATTTCTTACGCGCTACGTTTCCTTATCTGTTCACCATCGGAACACAAAATTGATCATCCCATTCCCATATATTATAGAATACGGTTCCTTCTTGTAAACGCACGATCTGCTCTAAGATTCGTGCGGAGGAGACTTACCGGGTAAGTTAAAAATGTGCTTTTCAAAGCCGTAAATATCGAAGAAGCGGCAGTGCTACCGAAAGCAGAGAGCAAACTCGCATGGACGACGACATCAACGTCGGCGTTTCCTCGCCTTCATCCACGGCGATCCTCCCGTTCCATGTCCTCCAAGAAGAAGATGACGACGGTCAAAACGGGAAAGGCGCCGGCGATATCCCAGCTGAGGGTGGTGATGATGATGATGTTGACTCATCCGAGGCCGATCTCTACTACTCCCACAGCAGACGTCGGGCCGCCCTCGAACGCCTCCGATCTCACATCAGGCTCCTCCACCGACAGATCAACAAGCCCCTCGCGGACATCGTCCGCGATTGCGTCCTCTACCACCTTCCTGCCCGCTCCCTCCTCCGCCTCCGCGCCGTCGATCCTTCTTGGGCCAGATTCGTCTCCGCCCCTTTCTTCCCCCACCGCCAATCCCTAACCCACCGATCCATCTCTGGCGCCTTCCTCCGCCCCTCCCACGGCGCGGCCGCCGCCTACGCCCACTTTCCCCCTGCCGCCGCTCACTCGATCCCTGAACCCGTCCTCTCCTTCCTCCCCGCCTCCCACCTTTCCGTCCTATTCTCTTCCCATGGGCTCCTCCTCTGCTTCAATCAAATTGCGCGCTCCTTCTATATCTGCAACCCGGTCACCGCCGCCTGGATCACCGTCCCCTTCCCTCCCTGCGACCCCGGAACGGAACCCCCTGCCGTCCTAGTAATTTCCCCTAGCGTCTATAACTTCCGCCCCGACTTCTCCATCGTGATCCCTTTCCCGATCGGCGGAGCTTACGGCATCATCGGATTCCAGACCTTCTCCTCGTCTGCCGGAGGGTGGTGGGTCTCCAACGAGACTTGCGCGGCGGAATCTGTGTGCGCGGATTCCGGCGTCGTCGCTGGTGGCGTGGTCTACTGGCGGACGACGATGCTGACGGTGGTCGGATACGATCCGGCGACGGACAGCGTTCGGATGGTTCCCTGGCCGATGGGACACCGGGCGTGTACGCGGTGGGAGATCGGAGAAATGGGCGGCATCGGACGACTGTACGCCGTCGCCGTGACGTACGATTCGGTGGAGGTCTACAGACTGCTAGGCAAGTTCGACGGGTGGGTATTGATAGAGTCCTTGTCCATCTTCGATGCAAGTCCTTATGGCTCAAACGACGAAGCGGCGGAAGAAGAAGAGAATATCGAGGGGAACGAGCTGTGGGAGGTGGAACCAGACGGCAGAGTGGCCCTCAAGCGGCGGCCATGGCCGCTGAGGTTCCAAGGAGCAAAGATGGAGATTCTGCTTTGGGCGGCGGGCAATTTGGTGGCAGTCGACCTCGCGAGCAAGAAGGTGCGGACGGCGGTGGTCCCTGGCGGACCACCGGGGCACTTCATTGGCGGCGAGAACTACGTGCCTCACGTCAGCACTCTCGCCCCGGTTCCCTTCTTGGGTGACTTAGCAGGCTCATCATTCGCCATCGCGGCGGAGGGCTACAGACAGAGGCGGAGCCGTCGGCCTCCGGAGGCTCGTCGACGGTTGCCATCTCCGGCGTAACGAGTTAACTCATTGGAGGATTGCCGAGTCGGGTATTGAGTTGACTCATCGGAGGGGTTAGGCGTGTGATCTTTAAAATTTTAAGTATTTTATTACAATATTGTAGAAATATATTATTGCAAGTCTATTATCTATCAAAATTTCTGTAAATCGCAAGTTAAGGATAGAAATGCCTACTTATTTTCTATTTCTTAATACATTCTATATAATATCCACTCGTTATTAAGCAATATAGGCTATTGAATTGGAAATCCAAGTTAGAGAAAGAAAATATAAATTAAAATTTTTTTTTCTTAAAATTTCAACTTGGTATTTTGAAAAAAAAAGGTAACTAAAAGAATGAAAATTTTAAGATTGACGTTGACTCTAAACTCTAAATTTAACTATTAATATATGGCTTTATTTATTTAAGAATAAAAATTAAATGAGCATCCCTTATTACTATGTTAATTTAAAAAATATCCTAAATTTAAAAATAATAATAAATGTATAGCTTTAAGAAGTTATTTTATTTTTTATTTCAAAAAAAGGCACCGCCACGCTAGAAGGAGGGCTTGAACCTCCGACCTTGTGGTTAACAGCCACACGCTCTAACCAACTGAGCTATTCCAGCTTTTTATCAAATAATAATTATATTAGTTAATGTTTTCTCCAAACTAGCCAAAAAGTATAATACATGTGCTAAAAAAAATGGTCTCACTACCAATAGCTTGTGGTTGACTTAATGAAACTAAAACACAAGTCAACAATTAATTAATATTTTCATAAGTTTCAGAATGGATTGAGAACTATACAAGCTCTACAGCTGAAAGAGTCCCTGCATCACTTGACAACGTAGGAGTAAAACAAATGAACACATGCTGCTTTGCAGCTTCCTTCTTATAGTAAGACACCAGAATTCAAAATAAGTTAGGAATCTACAACACTTTGAAGATCTCTAAAATAACTATCGTGCCTAAGAAAGGAGTAGTGAAATCCACTAGTTGCCCATCAAGTGCTCGAGCCCTCCGGGCTGAAGAGGTGCCACTAGTGTTCCATTGGACACATTGTGGAGTAATTGTGTAAGCCAACGGCGCGTTGCTGGGTCATCCTGCAAGATAAAGATGGAAGAAATATTGCAGATTGGATCTGATCTTTTAGAATGGTGTAAGCTTTCAAACTAACTGACTGTGGACTTAATTTGCTCATCAAAGTGCAAGTGTTTTCTCGGGATAACTTTTTCTTTAGTAACTAGAGAAATAGCATACCCGAAGACAATTGTTGAATGTTCCATCTTTCAGCATCTCAGGGAGACATCCACGCAGGGCTCCGCATGCCCTGCAAATTAAGGGCACAAAGATACAGAGCAATGGCCGTGTTAGTAAACAGGAATATGATATTAGTGGTCCTCAAGATTTGTAAACGCACCTTTGATTATCCGACAGCCTTAGGTAACATCTGATTATATGCTTCAGTAACCTTGTAGATGGTTGCTCAGCCTGCGACACAACCATGTTGCCTAAAACACTACCTACAGCAAAGAACCGCTCTGCGGTGGCACATATATACCGCAGGCCCACATCGTCCAATAATATCTTCTGAACAATGAAAGTAGCCACCTAAAAAGGATGGATCCAGAAATTAATTATCAAGAGAAGACCATAATAATTTTTTTTTCTCACTGATAAATGTCCCTAAAGGTAAAATTACAAACACCACAGTTTAGAAATAAGTAGATAATTAGTTATCCACAAGTCCACAACTCTATCAGGCTAAGAATTTAGATTCATCCCTGAGTTACTACGAACAATCCTATATTGTTTTAAAATAGATTTTATACAAAGATGACAGCATTAGGTAGACACAAGCAAAAGGTCAAATCAAATAAGCATACACATTCCATTTGGCAATTGTTATTGTTGCAAGAAAACAAATGTAAAGTTCAAAATCATGAATATGAAAATGGAATTGTATATCACGCACAGTTTTAGAAAGTTCACTCCCCATCTCCATGGTGCGTAGACACAAAGGAATTATTTCTGTCTGGAGAAGAAAGCTAATGACCTCGGTATCGTCAACCTACAAAGTTAAGAAATTCATGCTTGTAATTTGTTAACATATAAATAAGAGAATAATATATTATTAAAGGGGGGAAATCACTATCAATAAGAAGATAACAGATATTCACCTAGTTTAGGGACAAAATGGTATAATGTGTGAACATTAAATTTCTTATCCTGTCAGGGAAACTGTGCCACAAACAACCGTGGATTTCAGATAATTCAGCATTTTTTGGTGACGCATTTGGAAGCATGGCTCTGATCATTAAATTTACTTTTGTTTACCAGAAATGCATCCCTTTTTATGCCTAGTTCTCAATCAAGTTTACAAAATTTCATAATGAAACCTACTTCTGGAGTCCAATGGCCAAAATTTGTCCAAGTTATTTGCTGAATCTTACTGATTTCTATCAAGACTGCAGAGATAGCCATATAATATGGTTCATTAAAATTCAAATCTATGAGGCACTAATTTGGCTGCCAATGCAAATATTGATCTTCATTACAATTTCGACCAAAGAAACAACGAGCTAGATATGAAAGCGAGAACTGCATCATCTAACATGAAAGAAGTTATAGTAAACGAGTTCAGGAAATGTATAACCTTGACAAGAGCTCCAATAACCCCTAAGCTGGTAAGCCTCAAATACTCAAATGGCCTTGTTTTACTAGTCGTATTCAAAAATGGATACAGATAAAGAGGTATATGTGCTGTCAAAAAAATGAACATGTTAAAACACAGAAAAATAAAAATGAAATAAATGTGGTCATTAATAACGAGACAAGACTTAAAAAATGATTTTAAATAACAACACCATAGGTTCAGAGTTCATACAATGTGCTACTGTCAGAAGAACAAAAGAAAAAGGCTCACTGTAATATACAAAAGACCAGATTATAAAAAATTATCATTCAAAATTTTATGCTAAATTTGCATTTCATTCTCACCTTGCACATTCATATTTTCCCTTTCATTTTAAATTTGGATGTTCAGAAACAAGAAAAACCTATTTGTGTTGAACTATGGTGAAAAAGATACGACTAGTCAAAAGACGATAGAGGAATAGAAATACAATTGGCATCTACATACATATTTTAGTATGTCAAATCCTAATGTTTAAATAGGATGACATTTTAATATTTTACTAGAGTATTTGGCTCAATGTGTTGCTTCATTGACGGTAGCTCAGAAAGCCAAGGCCAAGGCCAAGCAACTGTTGTTCTTGAACACTGAGTGAGAAGCATTTCCTAAATCTTCTTGTACATAAAATGTTCATGACAGAAGAAGTATCCTAACAGATCTAGTATTCCACTCAAAGGTCTTCCTCTCCTTACAGGTAAATATTACACTATTGTTTGAGCTGGTCACCATGCATAGATTGAAGGAGCAGAATTTATCTTGGTAGAGATTCATTAACATTTTACTGGCAATCTTACTCACGTAGGCTTGAGCCCATTTTGTAGGTAAAATGCCAATCAAATCCACAAAGAAAGCATAGAATTGTATATAATCATCAACTTTACATAAACATAAAACATGACAAAGTGGGAAATAACCAGATTGATGCCCGCCAAGCTTTTTAGAAAATGATATGTGAAAATTTCAACATTAAATAGGAATTAAATCTGAAATCTAATCCAACTTCTTGCTATGATTAAACTAGGAGGTAAACTAAAGTGGCAGTGTTGGATGATTTCAATATATTGTGCAAGTTAGTAAAAAATAACAACTAAAAAACATGTAACAAGGAATTTCGTAAGTTTAACCAATATGATAAAAGATGTCAAGGTGTATATTCTATCAAGAAAATGCAAAATAGAACCCTAAATAAATATAGAAACAATGTAAGAAATTCTCAGGACAAAAATCAAACCTGCACATCAAGAATGGAAAACTTCATAATAAGTCACTTACCATTCAGAAAAAGAATCCGTGTATCTGGATGTGATGCAACACACTGAAAAATATGGCAAAAAAAAAGAGAGAGAGAGAGACAGAGATCAGATTTCAGCAATAACAAAGTACTGAAGGAAATTAATGCTTATATCATATTAACCAACTTGTACAAAACAAATAAATCTTCAGGTCAAGGATTATACATTGTACATATCCGCATGCACTGAAGCATTTATCAATTGTGAAATAAAATCTACAACTTTACAGAGAAATCCTTATAAAAATCCATAGCTTCTAAAAGTTTGCATTACAATGGCAAAGTTTGTAACGCTCCATTTGTTTTGGTGTGGGTGCAAGGGGAATGAATGATTGGAGTGAAATAACAAAACTGGTATGTAAAAAATATCCACATAAAGATTTGGATATTTAATAATCAGCATGTGACAATAATCAAAGAAAGAGAAAAAAAAAATCAAAAGAGCACTTCACATATTTTCATTACAATTCCATCCATCCCAGTCTCTTACTCCATAATACCAAGTAGGCATTAGAATATTAGATCTTCAAAAATAGACATGTCAGGCCATATCTTTATTTAAATGTTCCAAAGCAGTTTTCATTTTATAGAAAAAATGTATATACATAAGATTCCTTGATATATAGCAGCCTGTACCAGCAAAAGCACAAGATGATAAGATTTTGATGACTAGACTACAGTGCAGATGCCCATGGGCGTGGATTTAGTTCCACCACCACAAACTCATGTCAATAATCATAATAAAGAACATACTTCAACAAAATAATGATTATAATGTAGAAAAATGAACTCAGGAAAAAGTTACAATCCCGGTCCATTTTTTAACGGACTTCAAACAACAGATTTGATGAAGTAATGAGTGAACAACTGACCTGGAGAAGAGCAAGGGCATTACATACTCGATTTGATGCTCCTGGTGACAATGTTGGGGGTGAAAGTGCAGGATATATTGAAACTATCTCCTGCAAATAATTGAGAATCCATCATAGAATACAAATCAAATTAGAGCAACAACTAGCAATCAAATTAGAAAAAAAATCTACATAAAGAATAGTATACTATTTGAACATGCACTTATGTAGTACTTAGACTTAAAATTCAATTGTGATATATCTCCATTCATAATATTATACAAAAAATACAACATGATTCAATGGAAGTACCTAACAAACTAGTTTTCTTTAGACAATGAAGCAATTGTATATTGCATAACTCTATGCAACTAGAAATAGGTGAATGGATGAGAGATGATATAGTAATATGACAACACTAGTACTCAATTAAATTGACATTAAACATCTGACAATCTATTTAAACCACCAAAAAGTAACTTACATTAATGAGAATTTGCATTTTAAGTTTTCAATATATTTAAAATGAGGTCAATACGTACCTGAAGAAGTACTGCAATAGTGCCAAAAGAATGCCACAACAAAGGAGCCAAGTCTTGAAATATATCCCTTTTCTGAAAGGAAAACAAAATTAAGAGTATACTGATTATTTTGCTTATAAGAGAAACAAACTCAGATTTAATAAGTATAGGCCAGAGAAATCAATAACAAAACGCTTCAAGATTGCCTAAAATTTTTCAACAACGTCTGAAAAAAGACACGAGTAACCATTAGATGTAGGAGAATATTTTAAGAGGTGACAACTTTGTCAAGCATATCCTCCTTACAAAGATTATATGGGAACATGCACTTGGATAAAATAGACAAACATCATAGGAAAAGTTCCACAAAATTTAAAGCAATTTCAACAGCGGAATTCTAATCTGAGAAAATAAGTAGAGCTCCACAAACTGGCCTACAGATAGATCATTAATAAATAAGAAAACCTTAAATTTGAATGTGCTATTATAATAAATGTATGTTTGAACTGGAGATTGTTGGAAAAGGTAAGTTCTACATCCTTTCAGAAATAAACTGTAATGTTTCCTCTTAAAGTTTAACATAGATTTGGGAAAATAATTCTGGTTTATATTTTCTTGTTCATGGTACAAAAATGGAGAATTTGTGCCAAGAATACAGGGCACAAGACTACTTCAAAGAAAGTACAAAATTGATTTTTATCTACAGGACTTCTTCTGTCTAAAATACAATCACAGCTCAAATTATATAATAATTCCAAAATTCCAAGCAATGTATTAAGAAGTGACCTAGTGATCAGCTAGTCTTATGTAATAGGAGACAACAAGGCATATAGTATATGTTCAGCCTCCATATGTGATTGGGTTCAGTATGCCAGACAAGACGGTCAATGCTGCCTGCATATATAGACACCCAAAGTGTAAAAACTTTAGTACATTTGAATTTTCGTTAAATCAAATCAAATAAAAATCCTAATTTTATTTGTCCTACTACCTTCTCAAGCAATAAGGGATTTAATTATACTTTCTTGTTGTCAAAGAGTTAGCTCCTGTGAATGTAAAACACTTTTAAGTTTTTGATGTGCTAACTTGAAGGTTATTCAACACTTTTATAGTAAGTGTTCAATCCTATGCATGTTATGCATATAAAATGCTCTACATTATAGGTTAGTATGGATGGTTGTATGTTTTACATTATATGGTTATGTACTTTTCTTTATCTGAAATTAATGATAAGATATGCTAATTGGTATAATTTATTAAAAATATGTTAAGCATTAATGTAAGTAAATCTTAGTATTTCTTTAATATGGACTACATATGCCCTTGCATATGTGCCTCTATATGGCATGTGTGTTATACAATGGGTAGACTGTATACCACCTGCATGAATTTTTTAAACAATAATTTCAAGTATAAACCTATAGTTCCATGATAACTAGCTTCTACAAGGACCATTAATGAAAAAACTGCTAAAATTAGAATGAACATTATAACAAATAGGCTTAAGTTAAAAACTAATATTGTTAGAAATAAAAAACTTCTGAATCCTTCCATAAATAAAGGCTAATTTACTGCCTAACCATGCGGTAGGAAACCACATCAAATATAACGTATGTCCTCTACATGTGGTCAGCTAAACTAGATGGTTTTTGCTGCCTGCATATACAGATCCGAAAACCAGAAACTTTGGTTTAGTTGAATTTTGTTTTTGGCTGAACCAAGTCAATAAAACCCTAAGTAATACTTGTCTTAGTCCCTTCTCAAATGATGAGGGATTGCATGATATTTTTTCTAGTCATCAAAGGGTTAGTTCTTGTGGTTGTGAATCACTTTTACAAGTGCATATTTTGATGTGGTAACTTTTAGGTGTTAATGTCATGTGTTCAATTATATGCACGTTATCTACATGATATATTCTACATTGTTAAATAGGTAGCTATACATTTTGCATTTTAGCTTCTTATGCGAAATTATTGATTAGATATGTTTATCACCATACCTTATCAAATATATGTTAAGAATTTTATAATATGAATCGAAATCTTTTGTGCAAGTTTTAGTATGAACCATATATGCCCCCTGCATATGTGGCCATGTTTACAATCGATAGAATGCATACAACGCACAATTTTTTAAAAACCTTGATTCCAAGCATTAAAACTGTCCTAGACCACTTAACCCAGAATTCACCATTTCCTTTCTAGTAGTTGTAAAAACTTCCTACCATGCCCTATTCCATAATCTGACAAAGCAATTATTAGGAACAGACTGTTAGCCATTCTTTGCACCATGTCTTAGCAAAGTAGCCTTTTTCCTTGATCATACTTGCAATATCAAAGCAATCTACCGATCATGCACCTTCCTCGGATAAGTGCAGTCCAAATTAGCACAAAAACTACTACGACTAAGAAAACATCTTTCTTTCAGCAAAAAAAAAAAAAAACATTTTTTCCCTACTAAGCCGAACAAAATTTCAATCAGTAACCTTGGTCTGCCAATCCAAGGAGCGGACTTTCCACGAAAACGAAGATCGGAGAGAGCATAACTTGGATAGGTCAAGGAGGGCGTTCTCAGACCAATCCAAGGAACGGGCTTTCCACGAAAACGAAGATCGGAGCGAGCATACCTTGGATAGGTCAAGGAGGGCGTTCTCCCTGAGTTCGGCATCGCAAAGGTCCAACACGAGCTGCTCCGCCGACGCAATCTTGCGGTCCTTGGAGGGCTGCCCGGAAGCGGCGGGAGAGGGCGGGGCGACGCCTCCGCCGAACGAAGCACCACCAAGGGAGAGATTAGGTGGTAGATTCGCCATTCTTCCACTGCAACGGCCCGAGGGCGAGCAGCGGCAGGGGGAAGAACACAGAACGTACGGTAGGTTTTAGTAAGGCCCTTTTATTTTGAACTACTTAGTAAGAACCTTATATATGTGCGCACACATTTTTTGCAAATTTACTGATGAATACAAATAATAATAATAATTGTGCCTCAGTTTTCTTCTTAGAAAAATAAATAATTAAATTTTCATTTTTTTTGCTTCAAATTTTTTCTACTCCTTTAAAATATTTATGAACCCTTTTAATCATCAAACTCTTGTTATTTAACCTCTTAAATACTTATGCTGCAAGAACAACAATGATCCCCGAGTGCTTGCTTAGACGGCTAATACAGTCGTATTAAAGTTTGAAAGA
>JBAMHZ010000002.1:402345-415609 GCA_037177395.1 Alpinia galanga | reverse complement strand
ATTTAGTCCCCTATGTAAAAAGTATCTTTTATATAGTCTTCTATGTAAAGGAGTAAGGCTCTCCTTTTATATCAAGCCGTTTTATCTTGATCTTATGTTTACCGAGTTGTTCCGTCTTAATTTGGTATTAATCTCTAAGTAGGACCGTTCAGTATCGATCAAGCAGTTCCTATTTTCGCTGAGCTATTCCCAACTAATTTAACATATCTTATCCTGAACTGAACTGTTTATTCTAGCTCGACAATTCTTCTGGTCAAATTGTGCTCAACCTGCTCGCCACGTCTTTTCTTAAATCGAGCCACTCTACCTTGGCTTAGCAATTCTTCCTCTCACTAAATTGTTCCCAACTAGCTTAACACATTTTCTCCCAAGTCAAGACGTTCTCTTCCATGGCCAAACCGCTTTATATAGACTCAACACTTCTCCTACTTACCGATTTATTTCCCCACAGCTTAGCTCTTTCTCTCTCTATCCAAGTAGTTCGATATTATCTTGACACTAATTCTTTTCACCGAACCGTTCCAATCAGCTCAGCTCCTCTTCCCTCTCATAACTTAACTCCCTTTTGATTTAACCATTCTTCTAAGTAAATAAAACTGAACAAAACTATTGATCTACTTAAATTACATTGTACTAGTAAATCCAAAGAGTGATAAAGCAAAAAACTATATATCTTTCCTCTGGTATTAATTGTTGTTCATGTTGTAGGGGACGAAGAAGAAAGTGAACTTTCTAGAAGTTACTCATTCATAAATTATAAGTTATGTAGTAACATGTGCAAACTTAGATATCTGTTTATATTCGTGTTTTTATTATGCTGCATTAATATTATCTGTGACCGCTACCATTTCGAACGACACCGCCACGTAACACTACGATAAATTCAGATCACAATGCGATGCGTGTCGGAACGGAGTACAAAACGGGCAGATTAACAAACAGGACGCCTTTAGAAACTCCAAACGCAATCCAACTCCGTGGACCCCACAGGCAACTGGTGGCCCCGCACGGCAGCTCCAGTGTCGGCCGTCCGATGGAAATCCGACGGCCAAACGGAGCCCGCCGAATCGGGCGGCGGCGGAGCAGGCGCACTGGGGATGAGAAACGGCAGCTGAAGATTCTCCTGCAGCAACCTCAAGCTCGGGATGCCTCCGGCGAAGCCCGACGGAGGAGGAGCTGGCGGGAAGTGGAGGCCCATGCAGGAAATAGTGGTGGAGAAGCAGGGCACGGGGGCCGCCTCCCTATCAGCGGCGATCTCGCCGGCGAGCGCTAAGCGGGTCCTCTTCCCGCTGCTTCCCCCACCGCCGCACTTCTGAAATACGCGGGAAACCACCCATTCCTCCTGCAACAGAACAATTTCCACTGAGCACTCACAGATCATCCACAAATGGAGCTCCAAGTCAAATCAAAACGGTCTCACCTTGCAAGATCTCGACAAGAAATGGTAGGCGAACTTGCCTTCGAGCCTGTACTCGTGCATCACCCAGTTGCTCTTCTCGCCCTTGGGAGCTCTCCCTCTGTAGAACACCAACGTCTTCTTCATCCCAACCAATGCGGTCGCCTTCGAGCTGTAGATTTCCCGGTCCTTCCCCGTCGCCTTCCAGTACCCGGCGTCCGTTGCCCTGTTGGTCCGCAGTCCGGTGGGGTACTTCCGATCGCGAAGGCTGAAGAAGTACCATTCCTTCTCCCCCATCTTCGCCTTCTCTGCAGTTAAGTTATTACCCAATTAAACCACGAGATCTTGCTGGTTGTTTCAGAGAGGAGAATGAAAAGTTCGAACCTGGGAGCTCCCATGGCTCGCATTTGTTGAGGTCGATCTCGGCAATGGCCCGGCCGGCGAAGTTGATGTCGAGCACTTTCTTGAGGAGGTAGTGCGTGATGAGCTCCTCGTCGGTGGGGTGGAATCGGAAACCCGGCGGCAGCTGAGCCTCGCCGGCGACGTAGTTCTCCATTTCAATGATGTTGATTGGATCGAATGAGCCAAAGATCAAATTTGTCATTCCACGACCGAAATCATACGTCAACGCAAGCTCTCGAACTTTGCTTATAAAGAGGGAAGAGCGTTGGAGCTTGTGCGACTTAAATGGGCAGGAAGAATCAAGGCGTGTCAGAGGTAGCCATGCCCTAGCCCTTGCTTCCTATCTAATCCTGGAGGAAAACGGAGAGTGAGCTCTCTCTGCTTCGCTCTGCTCAGAGCAGAGCTGCTTATGAGATCAGCCATGGCGGAGGGCAGAGGAGAAATGGTGCGTGTGTTAGAAAGTGTGCAGGTATTTTGGATGTCATAGAGAGAGGAACGGAAAGGAAAACAGAGGGATTTGAGGTGATCTCCCATCAGATAAAGCTGCCGCCAAATCTCAATCTGTCAGAAAGAGACGGTGAGATATGAACAGTACCGGATTCAATAAATCACGAGGCGAATTCCATCACATCAGCTTTATGAACCTCGCATGCACTGGAGAAGTCACGAAGAGAAGAAGAAGAAAGAGGGAGCGATTAATGGTGGCTGCCGAGGAAGGGGATGCCGATCGTTGCCATGGCGATCGAGGTGCATGGCATTTCATGCATACGTCGAACGGCCGTCGAATCGCGAGGGAGACGGCGATGAGATGTCTATTGTGTGTTTTGACAGATCGAGGAGAAGGCGGAGCAGCAGAAGCTCGCGGTTTGAGATGACGGCGACGGCGACGGCGACGGCGACGGGCGGAGGAAGAAGAAGTAGACAAAGAACCTCGGGCTTTAACACCAACGAACTGCGGGTCACCGAATAAACCCGGTCGGTCCATCAACTGAACCGTTGGATCAGTAATTTGTTAACAGTTTGGGCATTTGATTTTGATGTGATGTATTTGACTTGTCATGTCCACTGTACGATACGATACATTCTCTACTTTTGTATTTAATATGATTTATTATTTACTGTCAAGCTTTTCGATATGATTGATATGATATGCTATGAAATGAAATGAAATGAGTTGGTTCAACGATGTCAGCGGCAGGTGACAATTTGCCATTATTTTCTACACCTTAATCATTATGCAATTCGTCTAGTCACCTTGGAGAGGAGATATGTCATATGAAGCTTCTGAGTTTTAAATCATTTTTTATTCATCAAAATATTAATATTTATAAAAAATATATACACAGGTAAAAATTTAATTATTTCACGTAGAAAAATATAAAATCGACACATTAATAATCCTTTCAGTTATCCCTATCAAAAAAAGGAATAAATTAAAAACTCAAATATGACAAGTGCAAAGAAGGAGGTCAGTCGATAACTCAAAGTTATGACCTCTAATAAAAAAAGTTTTTATGATTGTTTCAAAAGAAATGAAACAAAAGAGAAGGTAGAATTAATAACTAAGACAATTATTGTATGAGGTCTACCCAATGCTAGATGCATAATAGATCGATATGAACATCAAGTGCTGACCCATAATAAAATCAATTGTTGCTGCTACCTCTTCCTCGGTTCTTCCTTCCATAGCCCGAGCTCAAAAAGGGAAGAGATAAGAGGGCCCTATAGAGAATGTAGTCAGAAATTCATAATATGATCCGACCAAAATGACCGAATTTATTATCTTCATACATAAAGGTAATAAATTACCTAGTAGAAAAGATTTAAAAATCATTACAAATCCTCTTTTTTCTTTTATACTATAATTTTTTGCTTATTATATGATAATTATAATAATTTTTAGAAAATAATTTTTATTCACTTAAGAATTATTTTTATGTACTTACCAATTGAATCAGCCTGAAGTTTATTTATTCCATTTACAAAGACTACGTGCAGTGGAAGTGATAATCTTCGCTTTGCATTATTATTTTGAAAATATTTATTTCATCATTAGTTGTCATTGCGTTTGTAGTCCAACGGTTAGGATAATTGCCTTCCAAGCAATAGACCCGGGTTCGACTCCCGGCAAACGCATTTTTTTTTTCTAATTTCTTTATTTTTTTTAGAATTTTCTTTTTCTTTTTTTATAAAAAAATATAAATAGCTCTCTGTTGCTCGCATTATCACGGGCTTATTACGTCATCAAACGCAGTCGACAGCTCAAGAAAACAGAAGAAAACAACATATATGAGAAATTTATTAAACGATGCGTATGATAAAAGATTAAAACCACAACAAATCCAACGTTCATTTTCACAGAGATCACTGGCCTTAAATTGCCGTCGCTCCCACTCCGTCGATCTATTTCTTCACCAACAAATCCAAAAATAAGGCCAAAAGGCTCTTCGCGCGCCACATTGACCCAGTAACAGCCCCTGCCACGTGCCTCGAATTACGTATCTGCCACCGATGCATCTCCTCTACCACAAGTTGACCAACCGCCGAGACCATTGCGTGCAGTGGCACATACGAGTAATTATATGCAATGAAGGGGTCCTTTAATCGGATCCGATCTGAGTGGCTTTTCGTTTGAATTTCGGATCCCGTCCACGGCAGACACAGCTTTGTCGCCGGCTCAGCGCTTCAAGATGCCTCCACGTGGCACTGACGTGTGTTCCCCATGACGTGGCGCGCGCCGTGCCCTTTTTAAGCAACGGTTCTTCCGATCCTTCTCCTCCAACAACGGTTGAATTCTTATAAAAATCTGATCTTCCATTCGATGGAAGAAGAAGGCGTGGATCGATCGCCAAAAAGGTGAGATCTTTGGCGGATTGGAGTATATTGAAGTTGGTTGCGGTGGAGGATGGCGGAGGGAGGCAACAGAAGACTGATGGTGGAGGTGTGCAGCGCCACGAACTTGATGCCGAAAGATGGGCAGGGGACGGCGAGCGCGTACGTGATGGTAGACTTCGACGGGCAGCGGCGGCGAACGAAGACGAGGATGCGGGATCTCAACCCGCAGTGGGACGAGAAGCTGGAGTTCCTGGTGCACGACCTAGAGACGATGGCCGGTGAGATGCTCGAGCTCAACGTTTACAACGACATGAAGAGCGGAAAGCGGAGCACGTTTCCGGGGAAGGTAAAGATCTCTGGCGCCAGCTTCGCGAAGGCTGGTCGGAGACTTTGATTTACTATCCGCTGGAGAAACGGAGCGTTTTCTAGCAGGTGAAGGGCGAGGTCGGCGTCAGATCGAGCTACGTCGACGAGGATCTTCCTGCGGTGCCGGAGGGTGCACCGGCGGTGGAGGGGAAGAAAGCTTCGGGGAAAGAGAAGAAGCAGGAGGAGGAGAAGAAGATAGAGGAGGCGAAGAAGCACGAAGACGTCAAAACAGAGGAGAAGACCGCGGCTTTCGAGGACGAGAAGAAGAAACTGCCAGAGAAGCCCAAGGAGGCGGCTGACGAGGCAGCTAAAACCAAAGAGAAGGCCCCGAAGCCGCCGCCTTCACTGAGGCCGACGCCGCCGCCCACCACGGCGGCGCCCAAGTAGCCGCATCCTTCCGGCCTCTGCGACCTCGAGATTCGCCCCTTCGTTGGGCAGCGCGCCTCTTCCAACTCGTAGGACCTCGTAGCTCGTGTCCCTTACCTCTTCGTCCGTGTCCTCAAGGCAAAGCCCGGCGGCGCCGCCGACCGGCCCGTTTACACCCAGGTGGTCATCGGCAGCCATAGTGTGCGGACACGGACCACTAAATCGAAGGATTGGGATCAAGTATTCGCCTTCCATAAGGGGGCTCTCAAGTCCACCGCCTTGGAGGTATCGGTACATGAGGAGAAGACTCAAGAGGGAGACGACAAGGCTCCTGTCGCCGATGACATCCGCATCGGCTCCGTGTGCTTCGACCTCGGCGATATCCCGAAGCGATCGCCGTCAGATTAGCCGTTGGCGCTGGAGCGGTACACCCTCGAGGGAGAGAATGATGTTGGCGTGATGCTCGCCGTGTGGATCGGGACGCAGGTGGACGAGGCGTTCCATGAGGCGTGGCAGTCGGACTCCAGCGGACCCAACGTGCACACCCGCTACAAGGTCTACCTCTCCCCTAAGTTTTGGTACCTCCGGCTGATGGTGATCCCGACACAGGATCTCCACATCCCTCCGCCAGCAGATCCTAAGTCCCCCCGTCCTGGCGGCGGCGACGGCGGAACGGAGCTCTTCGTCAAGAGCCAGCTCAGTGGGCAAATTTTCCGCACTGGAAACGCCCCTCTCATCACCAGCTCCAGTTCTGCCACCCGACCTGGAATGAGGACCTCGTCTTGGTCGCCGCCGAGCCCTTCGAGCCTTTTCTCACCGTTGTTTCTCGAGGACGCGACCGCCGGTGGGCCATGCCAAGGTTCCTCTTTCCTCCATACACCGCCGCCTGGACGACCGCGCCGAACCACCCGCCCGGTGGCTCAACCTTGCTAGCGACGAGGAGGGCCGACCCTACGCCGGCCGGCTGCAGGTGAAAATCTGTTTCGAGGGCGGTACCACGTGCTTGCGCCCGTGGCGGTAGTGGCAGGTCATCCTTCCAACTGCCACGCTATATTTATTTCTGGTGCTGACGTGGCGGTAACGGGCCAGGCCGCAAGGGCCGGCGGGGATGGAACGCGGCTGTCGCAGGTGGACGCGGTGGGGCCCGATGGGCTCGAAGAGGAGTTTGATGGGTTCCCATCGTCTCGGCCTGCGGACGCGGTGATGCTCCGGTACCACCAGCTGCGGGCGCTGGCGGGGCGTGCGCAAACGCTGCTGGGGGACGTGGCGGCGCAGGGGGAGTGGGAGAGTGCACTGCTGGGTTGGCGCGACCCCCGTGCCACCTGAATCTTCGCCGGATTTTGCCTGCTATCCTCCATGGTGCTCTACGTGGTGCCCTTCAAGGCGCTGGTTCTGATGGCCGGATTCTACTACCTCCGGCAACCGAGGTTCCGGGGCGACATGCCGTCGGTCGGCTTCAAATTTTTCCTGCGGCTGCTGCCAATGTCGAATTGGATCTTGTAAAATTGCTTCGTTTGTTTAGTGGCAATCAAAGTAAATTTAGATAGGATTCTCCTGTTCACCTTTGAATAATATCATAATTTACCTTCAACTAATGTATGTTCGACTCGTTACAGAACTCCTCACCAGTGAACAATTAATGCATTTTAGCTGCGGCTTCACAGATCAGGCCTACGATGTTCACATGCCTAGTGCAAGATCTCTGCAAAAGTTTCCAACTTCAATATGTTTCACAAAATCATCCATAAAAGAATAAACAAACTTTTTATTGTGGTCGAAATCGTCGCACAGGGCATCAGCAGGTCACGTGCAGTGGACGAAGGATAAGGCCAGAGTTGACATGGCGCCACTGCATTCACTCGTCGAAGATGACTTCTCTACTTGTTCCAGCCTGAGGCCTTTTGTCTAGGACGCTCCAACTCCTCCTCGTCATTGATCGTCATGGCAGCAGTTCATAGCCTGCTCACTTCTCTTCCCAACCAAGTAATCCATGCTATATTGCTTGCAGCTAAATATGTACATCTCCACTTGAAGTTTTAGTTTAAAGCCGTTTGATTCATGCATGTAGTTTGCAGTCGCCAGCTCTAGCGTCAACTCCCTATCTCCTGTTCTAACAGTCAAGGCGAGCTCTAAAGGTGTTCCAGTGGCAGAGAATGGTGTGCCAAATTGAACTCCAAAGTTACATTTTGATTCGATACTATTGCAGTCTGCAGCTGAAAATATCATCTAACATTTTAATGTTCTGCGCGCGTTCTCAACATTCTCTATTGTTTGTGCTTTCTTATACCTTTTGCGATGATTCAAGCGAAAGAACGCATACCATCTGTTTGATACAATGTCTTGCATCTGATTCCAGAGAACTCTCGAATGGCTTTCACTTGATTCCCGACTTCAAAAACTTGTGGCAATTACTTTGCAGGTTATCCAAGTAGAAGGCATATTTTAGTTGGAGTTGGAGCCTTCACCAGTGTTTTTTCTTGGGAAAAATTAGCATGTGCTGAAGGTATGATCATTGGATGACTTAAATCCTATCCATTCTCTCTTCTAATTGTTCTTGACAACATGCAGAAGTTCCAAAGGACTACCAAGCTTTTGTGGATTTTATAGATGGATACACATATTACTACCCTTCTGACTGGAGAGTATGTAATCAGTAGATCATTCATTGTTTAAACTTGCAGTAAACTTTCCTAGCAGAAAAATGTCTTCAACTGGTTGATTAAACACAAATGCAAATGAGCTTGATATGATGCAGGACTTTGATTTTATGGGCCATGACTCAGCATTCAAGGATCGTTTTGCAGCATTGCAGCATGTTAGAGTCAGTTTCATTCCGACTGAAAAGACAGATGTCCATGACTTAGGACCTATGGAGGAGGTCATATTTGAATTGTGACTCAAACAAGTTGCAAAATTAGTGATTTGTCATTCTTGTATACTCTACTCAGCCAGAAGTTTTCTTTGTTACTTATCATTGTTTCGTATCCTTAACAGGTCATTTTCAACTTAGTCAAGAACGTATATGCTGCACCGAATCAAACTCCAACCATTTACGAAATGCAGGAGGTATATGTATGAACTCTATATAAGTAATCCTTTGATGCTAATCTCTTGAAGCTTAAAAGGATGAGAAGGTAAAGCACGTACCTATTAATATGTCAATGCCGAATAAATACTCTCAGTTCTTTGTATTGCTCGCTGCAGCGATCTGTTGATGGAAAGAACTACTGGACTTTTGAATATGAGCTTGCAACTCCTTACTTTGGTCGCACAGCCTTTGCAACGATAGCAATTGGCAATGGTAATAAAATATTTCCACTCCTTCCAGCTTTACCATAAAGTTAAGATATTCAGGATGAATTCTTCTTTAGGTGATCGTATCAAATGCTAGAGCTTCATTTCTGTATTAATGTTTCACTGGCTGCTCTTCCATCAGCTGTTTATTACATAAGCCAACAAAAAAAAAAAAAATTACATTTTGGATTATAGTTCTTGCTTTCTTTCCAAGAGAACTAATTGGATTTTGATTTCTTCGAAGGGCGATTCTACACGTTGGTAGTAGGTGCAAATGAGAGGAGATGGAGTAGACTTCGGAACAAGCTCAAGGTGGTGGCGGACTCTTTCAAAATTTTGGATATATAGATTCAAAGATTCCAATGCTATCAAATATAGTCTGATCCAACAGTTATTTGTTCATAGTAGTAATATATTTTGGCTCAAAGACAGAACAATGGTACCAAATTTCTCACATCTAATAGTGTTGTTCACCACGGCAAAAACCTAGAATTCACCAAACTCAGAATACCTAAGAGAAAATTCACAATTGAGAGAAGAATCAGATTAATGTAGCCCAGGCTGACCTATACTTTGTTGATTCAAATGAGGCGATTGGGAAAAAAAAACTATGATTAGAACTACTTACCCTTGATGCTCAATGCACCTTACAAACTACTTTGTCCTATCCTTGGACTCTCTCAGATAGCATCTCCAAAAATGTTGATCGAGCCCTTTCAGATTTGATTTTGACCAAAACTAATTTAAAATTATTTAAACTCTTGGAGGGCACAATTTTTAAGAACTCTCTCCAATCTTCGTATATAAGCGAAAATGGCTCCTGAAATTAAAATAAAAAGTACAGATAATTCAAATCAAAGAAGACATTGTCACTGCTTAAAGAATTATATTATGTCTAACAACAAAACTTTTCATCTTTATCGTAAACGGAGTTTGTGGAGATTTGGAGTCTCTAGAAGCAAAAGAAAGAGCAACTGCATGGTAAACTCATTAAGGGGATGCAAATGGACCTTCAAAATTTTTATTTCATGAAACAATTTAAAGCTTTCTATCGTAGACTTAAGCTCCACCTGAAACCCAAAAGAAAAGAGTAAACGTTCAATAGAGACAGAACAAGCGGCATAAGTAGTAGATGTGTGAGTTTTTGATTTGTTAAAGTGCTATATCTTTTGATGTGAAGGGAAAAAACACTAATACACAACTATATCTTGCTCGCCACTACTTCTTGAATGCGTATGTTTTAGCTTGGCAAAATTTTACAAAATAAATAATATACGAATTCACTATTATTTAAAATGAGATTCAATGCTTCAACTACATGTTGTCAGAATAACTTTCCTACACAAAGAATTGCTTGATTTAAGAGCAAACGAATTAAATCTGGACAACTTTAGACCAATATGTGGGAATCCTCCTAACACTATTAGAAGGGATTCTACCTTGTTGCTTCTATCCTAAACAGGAACAGTCCACAAAATCATAACAATAATAATTTTCCTAGGTGGAAAGTGAAAATGACACAAACATATGCATGAATAGCTCATACTCTTTGTACAATTTTATGTCTTCCCCTCTTAGTTGATCTAATAGAACTGAAGGCCTAAAGATTTTGGCATTGAAGCACAAATGATCGCCCAATTCTATTCATTTATCTTGTTTTGTATCTTTTTTTATACATCTATGAGGGGTTGCTTTAATCATTATCTTTGAAAGGACAAAACCCGAATAAGGTGTAACAAGTCTCCTTCTGTTCTAATTTTCTGAAAAAATAGACCTGACAAGAATCGATAAACTACAGTTAAATAAGAAGAGATCATAACGTACCAGGTGAGAAGGAAGCCTTAGAAGAGATAAGCCTAGCTCCGCCACGTTGCATAGACTCGAAGCTAATGTATGGCACCATCGTAGTTGACCTAAATGAACACAGACCAGAGAGGGCATGTAGACATGGAACTCTTCCAGATAAGAACTGCTTCCAATGTATAAAGATTCAAGATTCGGACAATTAATATGCGTCTTGCTCAGAGTACTTGTAAGGAATAAATTGCGAAGATTTGGTACTGCGATTCGATAGCGGCATCATAACATTCTGATACATCCAACGTCAGTTCTTCTAGGTAAGGAAAGCAATCGAGCAGCCTTCTCATGGACTCCTCCGAGAATACACCAACTGTAAGGGAAAGCCTCTCGAGGTTGTTCAAGGCGATGCATTCGGGAGGAATGTGAACCCGAGGCCAACCAGCGTCGAATTGTAAATGCAGTATCAAGAGCGATGGCCAATCGAACAGAGTGGAGAATATAGGAGTTTGCACTTGGGATGGGATTTGGCATAGTCGATCCAGGCGACAGGGCATATATGGTCCAAGGTGATACAAAGAACAGAAACGGAGGAAGAGTTTCTGCGGGAGGCGATGAATTGATGAACGATGTCGTCGTCTCTCGGCAAGGTCTTCGTCTGGAAATCATCGTGACGGAGGCCCATAGGCTGCGAAATCGGCGGGCGAGGACGGAGGTGCCGACGGAGTCATGGGTGCAGAGAAAGGAGAGGAGGTGGTGTAGAAGGAAATCGGGGAGATTGCTGAGGTAGTCCGCGTCCGGCGAAGGAGGCGGACAGTGGAGGGGGTGATCGCCCATGCTCAGCTCCCACCGATGAAGCGGCGACTGCGGCGGAGCGATGGATCGGCAAATAAATAAATTTCGGGGAAGGCAAATTTAATTTAATTTAAGGCAGGAAAATATTTTTAGATTAAATTAAATAAATATATTGGTTAATCAATTTTTAATTTATAAAATTGAATAGAAACTTTTCGACCCAATTGCGAGTCGGCTTCCCAATTTGACCCGAGCCAAGGCCAATGGTTAGGCGGTTTAAGTTCTAAAATTTCCGAGGATATTTTCATAAATTTATAATTTTGAGAAGGTATTTTGAAAAAGAGAATAATACAATTGGCTTGGCTCTTTTCCATCAGAAATTCTAGAATAGCCATTTCTCCTTTTTCTCGCGTCCTCTTCTCTCGACTGCGATCGCGATGCACGAAACAGAGTTGCATGACCTCTCCGACGATGCAGATTATGCCGCCGCTTCCCAATACGCTGTATGCATCGACCAATCGGTTTCCGGCTAATTGTTCGTTGTTCCTGTTACCTTGTTCTCGTTTGATGTCTTATTTCTTAGTCTTTGTGTGTGTGTGTGTGTGTGGAATTAAATTAGGGTTCGGCGAGCATGATGAGGACCGATTCGGGGAAGAGCATCGTCAGCGAGTCTGGTCCAATGGAGATCGTTTATTTGAAAGACAACGTCGCGATCCACCCCACGCAGTACGCCTCAGAGCGCATCAGCGGGCGATTGGTTCTTTTCAAGCAAGGATCCTCCTTGTTCCTTGTAATACTCTGTACTCTTTACGGAATTGGGGTTTGTATTGTATGGATGCTTGTTGCTCGCTTTAAGTTTTATTGATTTAATTTCCGTTGGCTCGTCCGTTTTAGTCGTGGATACCGTATAAGCCAAGCATTGATGCGGGGACTGACTCTTTGTGGCAAGGTGCAAGCTCTATATCACTGGAAAGAGGTGATTTAAGCTGTTGTTTCTGCTAAAAAATCAGATGTAGTTGTATTCTTCTGTGTATTCAATTTCTATGTTACCCTTTCATTAGATAGGAATCTGTACACGGTTAAATCACTTCCCCTGAGTGATGTACATTCCATTCGGAGGCACACTCCAGCTCTTGGCTGGCAATATGTAATCGTGGTTCTTTCATCAGGTGAATTTTTATTAGCACTTATTTTTTTGTCAAACCTGTGATTATCAACATAACTTCTGTTTTGTTAACCATCAAAGGGTATTTTTTTTATTTATAAAAAACAGCCTAGCTGATAATATACAACATTATTTAATTGTTCCATTTATCTATGACTGCACATGTGTAGGGCTTGCGTATCCTCCTTTTTATTTCTACAATGGTGGGGTTCGTGAATTGCTCGCTACTTTGAAGCAACATGTTTTCATAGTGAGGTCGGTTGCTGTTTTCTTTCTTGCTTGATTACCATCATTTTTTTTCTCTCTTTAATCCTTTACCTTTTCTTTATTGGTAATGTCTAACTATAGTATCTGACTTGTACTAACAAGTGACAAGTTTACTCATCGTTACCAATGCAAAACAGGAAACAGATGCAATATCCTTGTTATCCCAATTCAAGCTGAAAATCTAACTACTTTCTCAAGGATGGAATTGTGCCCACTACAAATAGAGCCTCGATTATTATCTAACTATATCATCATAATCAAACAGTTCTAGCAGTAATCTTTTTTGCAGTTTTTCTTTCAAGGGAGAGAGTCCCTAGGAAAGAAGTCCAATCTTGAAAAAGGAAATAGGAGGGTGAGACGTAATGAATGGTTTCCCTATTTGTGTTTCTTTGGGAGGATCGAAATCAAGCATAATTCTTTGCTGCTATTTCTTGGAGGTAAAGAAAGAGGGATAAATTTTGAAATTAGTTTAATACTACTTTGAAAAAACATAAATGAGATTCATATAGACAAAAAATTATATTTTTTGTTTTTTCATACAATTGCTGATTGATTTTATGAACCATCAATTTCCCCTTGCT
>JBAMHZ010000002.1:387246-402196 GCA_037177395.1 Alpinia galanga | reverse complement strand
ACAATAAACACTTGAAATCAAACAAATAATGAGCATTTAAAATAATTAAATATTAATGTTTAACAAATAGAAAAAAAATATCGAAACAGTATCGGCACGCACGATACGGTACCAAAACTGTATCGTTCCGGTCGCAGACCAAAACCTCGGCTCGGGTTGAGATTTTAAACCTTGATTTAAATATTATGTTATTTGATGGAATATTATATTATTTTATATATTTCTGAATATTAAAGTTATTTCAAAAAAGAATTTTTTAAACATGTTTTATATTTTTTTTATTTGTGTAAGACTAAAAGACAAAAATCTTCCTTTTGGAAGTAATGGTGTTCCAAGTGATTTCCTTAAAGAAATACAGACTGGAACTAAGTACAGAAAAAATTGCATTTAAACACAAATTGTATGTGTTATTAGATCTTTATTTAGCCAAGGTCCTTGTGTGTTAAATAATGTGTACTAGCACTGTTGGTTAATTTTGCACCTTTTATTTTCCATTTGTGAGTGGCATTGCAGCATGTGCGAGAAGAGCTGATTTATGTATGTACTTTGATGTATTTGTCAACAAATTTGAACTCTTGACACCTTTATCTCACGCCTATTATACATCTTCAGTTCTGATAGAACATTACTAATGTGATTGTAAAACAATAGCAAGTCGCATATTAACTTGCATAATTCACATTACTATGCCAGTTACATTGAAAACATGATCTACAATGCAGTTTTATGCAGGAGATTCGTGCACCACGCTACCCTTTAATGCAGTTTTATTCATGCTACCATTGTGTGACTATGTTTTATGTTGTGGATGCTATTTTCAGGTCTGTTGACGATGCAAATGTTTTTCTTGTTAATGATTTTCAGGACCCCCTTCAGGTCTGTACTGCCATCTAATTACTGAATTAATTATTTTACATTTTTAACAAATTCATCGGTTTGCTAGTCATTAAACCTATTTGAGTATTTTATTTGCTAGTCATCATACTGATTTGAGTATTTTATCACCATAACAGTTGTGGCCTATAAATTGCCATTCGTTCACATCATTCTTGTAATGGAGCAGTGTCAGCTGACCCACTTGAGCCACATTCCTTAGAATATATCTAGTTAAGAAACCAACATTTTATTTTCAATGGATTATCCCCTTCTTTATTTCTTATTTTTGGTTAGTCTATTTCAGTGTCTTTTTTTTGGCAAGTCTTAGTAGTCATCTGAACAATTACTAATCAGTTAAGCCAACTTTCTTTCTTCTCAGCTAACTGATTTTTCTCTCTTTATCACCTCCTTTAATTACTCTCTCTTATTACTTCATTCTCATATGAGTCAATTTCAGTCTCCTATAATTTGATTATCTTCCCTCTCTAAGTTAAAATGATGCTGAATGACAATGCTATTATACATTTCCTTTGCTACAGTTAGCATCTTTGCCTTTCTGTGCTTTATATGTACCATCGCTGACTTTTGCAGAGGACCCTTTCATCTCTAGAGCTGCCAAGGGTTGTCTCTGTTGCAAATAGAACATCTTTGCACAAACCAAGCAATTCATTTTCTTCACTTGATGATTCAGAGATAGCAAATGGAGCTGACTATGGTGGTACTTCTTCTAGTTTTTCTGAATATACTAGGCATCCCAAAAAGTCTCATGATCCTGCTCGAGATATCTCAATTCAAGTCCTAGAGAAATTTTCTCTAGTCACCAAGTTTGCCCGAGAAACAACTTCTCATCTATTCCGAGAAAATCATAGTGATTTGCTTAATGCTCATGATAAAAAACAAGAAATTGAGTATGGATCTCTTAACCCAGCAATTAGTCCAGCTGACGATGAGAAAAAAACTACAAATGTGGTTCAGGTGGATTCAGATCCTTTAGAGGTAAATCACTTTACTATGTCCATTTATATTTCTGTATACTTAACAAATTTATTGTGATGCAAATAACATGTGTTGACTATTTTATGAGTCAGTAGTTTTCTATTTGATAAGAAGTACACAGATGCCATCTTCCTATTTCATTTTCTTCACATGACCCTTTTGAGTTATATTATTGATGTGACTTAATATCAAAATCTTGCATTAAACATCTTCTGAGCTTTTAGGGAATTGCACATATGATAAAACAATACAGATAGTACACTATTGGCTTCATGGATTTGATAGGTCCTGTTTGCTAACAGAGAATTGTTTAAATACATCACTATCTTGGTGTAATAATAGATTGGTTGACCAGTTAAACCTTGTAAATATCGGTTATACTCTAAGCTATCACTGGAATTATAAATAACATAATTATCCAGTTGAGACTGCACAATGACTTAGTCATACTATTGAATCACGATAACTGGTTATACCCCATGTTATACTAGTATATATAAATATTTACTGATACAATATGGATGAATAGAATATCTTTTCACTATTTATAAATATTAAATGATGGGTCAGGTCAATTGAGACAATTTATATTTGATTGGGTAGGTTAACTTTCATAAACTCAGGTTCTTTGTCATTCGGGTCTATAGAAAACTGGACTGATTTTGTGTGATGTAACAGGAACTCTTTTCAATTATTTTACTTCATCTTCACATGTTGTCTAAAATGAAGAAGGAAGAGATTTGTCTTGGATTTCTTTAGAAGATATTGTTCAATCTCTGAATTGAGTTTTTTGTGCTTGATTGCCACAGTTGTTACCTGAATATTGAGGAAACACATTCGACTAGGAGTTTGGATTTTATGAATGCATCAGTCAAATATTGGGCAAACACATTCTACTTAGGAGTTTGAATTTTATAAATGCATCAGTCAGTCATGTTTAACTGTTTATAAGTTTATGCTCAATAGTCCCATTTTATCATCATCATCATCTTAATCAAACTATGGCAGTTCTAACTATTTGTGAATGGCTAT
Source organism: Alpinia galanga (assembly GCA_037177395.1). Taxonomy (NCBI): domain Eukaryota; kingdom Viridiplantae; phylum Streptophyta; class Magnoliopsida; order Zingiberales; family Zingiberaceae; genus Alpinia; species Alpinia galanga. Next base: position 399,292 of record JBAMHZ010000002.1, on the reverse strand, counting down.
ATGAATTTTATCCCTACCATTTTGTTATTTGCAATGCTATATGACCATTCAAATCACTTTAATCATGTTTTAGTAATTAACTAGAGTTTTCTTTTGTCCTGCTTTACCTCCTACACCTTAAATTCTACTGGTTTAAATTCATTTAATAGATTCTATTAGTCATCTTTATTCTTTCCACACTCCATGTTATCTTAATATATTTTATCTCAATTTATTATCTTTTAGGAGTGCTCCTAATTTCTCCCAGATAATAGTAATTTTTGTTTTATATTTTTCGGTAATTCCACATATCCATCTTCGGATTCTCATCCTTGCCATATTATGAATTTCTACATGTTTTTTCACTACATAACACATTGATGCATAATGTATTGTAAATTGTATTATAATCTTGTGAGATTTTTTTCCTTTTAGCTTGAGGGGCATATTTCAATTACACTTTAGAAGTTATCTCCATTTCAACCACCTACTTTTTATCCTGTTTAAGACATCTTTACTAATATCTCCTCCTTCATCAACTACGTCCTCTTTCCTATGATGTGTTCATTCAAAGAAACCATTTCCTAGTATATGAGACACGAGTGGAAAATACAATCATGGATACTCAAAAATAGAGCTGGTTAGGGGTTCATCAAAAGATCAATTACACAGTTCTTACATTAATTTTTTATTTTTTTCCTTCATGATGACCTTGAATAATCAATTATTTGGGTTGACTCCAAACAGTCTTATACCTAACAAGAGAATTACAACCATATGCAAATATCACTTTAGCACAAATACAAGTTATTTCCATTTGCTTCTTTTACTTAAAAAAGAATGGGAGCTTAGTTGCAATGGTAAAGTTGTTGCTTTATGACTTAAAGGTCATGAGTTCAAATCCTGAAAACAGCCTCTTACAAAAAAAAAAAAAACAGGGTAAGGCTGCGTACAATAGATCCTTTTCTGTGTACCCCACACAGCGGGAGGGCTACCCTTTTTTTCTTTTACTTAAAAAAAAATCAAAAAGAAAAGCCATAAGTTAATGAGGTTGAGAGTTGAGACACTCATCTGTTTGCCCTGATTTAGCATGTTACAGTTGTCTTTGATTATTAGAAAGCTTTATTCAAACAAAAGTGAGTTTACATCCTTATCATCAATATCCATATTTAAGTATGGTTTAAAGACTAGGATCCAATATCCTCTCTACTAGGATCAAAATGAGTCCTTTTCATTTTCTACTCCACTATGCTTTTGATTGAAACTATTTTTTTTCATGATTAATTTGTATCTTTGCAGTTTGACAAGTTACCTCTTATTTGGGGAAAACAAAGAAAAGAACCCTTGTCCCTTGAGGAGGTATGTCATAGTATTTACTTTTTAGCATCATGGTCTTCTTTGGTATGCTTGCTGGAAGCTTAATCTGTTTAAGATGTGGTAGAATAAATGAATATAATTACTATAACAGTCCTCAAATGTCTTTTTTCATTTTATTTCATGGGATCTTCAAACCCCTCATTATCATATCCAATTATTTTCTTGTATTTATTTTGACTTAGCTTTCTTTTTTTTTTTCCTCGCCCCTCCCCCTATCCTCCCTTCCTCACTTGCCAAACCTGATGGCAAGTCTCTAATGTCCAACGCGATCACAAATTTCCACTGACTGTGAATTTGAACAAGAGCCTTGAGTTTTCAATGTGATTGCAAACGTCTGACTATGAGCCATGAATATCTGCTTGTGAATCATAACTTATGTGCCTGAGGATTCCTTGTTACCACAATTGGTTTGAAGCCACTAATAAATGACACTTTTTGGAACAAAAATCTATCTTGAGGTTTTCAACTGTGTTCTATGGTAATAAACATTTTTTCTATCTGCTCGCAAGGAAATCTACATCATCCTGAAGAATCCCCTCTCAACAAAAAGGATTCCTCATATAGATCTTGGAAGTGCTTCAATTAATTTGGCTATATATAGCATAGAATCTCATATAAGTGCTAGTATTAACTTTGATTTAATTATTCAATAATATTTCCTAATTTTCTTTCAAGAAAATAATATGTTTGTGTATAAATTATATGTGAATGTCTTCACTCTTTGACATAAAGGTGGGTCTTTGCAACATTATTTTGCACGACTTAAATGAAAATTTGATTAGTTCTCTGTTTTCAATCCTGTGTCGATAATATTGATCATTGTAAAAATTTATTTTGGACTTGATATTCTTATGGTGCTGAGTTGCTTGTTGGTGCTACTACTATTGGATCCTTCATGTCACACCCAGCTCTCCATCTGGTTCTTTTTCTTCTGGTCCTACTGAATCCTATGTGCATGCTGTGGTGGGTGAATCCTGGGTCACTGGCATTGAAGAGTTGGCGCTGAACCATTTATTCTCCATATACTCAGTGTAATTAACCAATCCGAATTATGTTGGGAGGAATCTCTCCATTACACAGGCTGCCAATCTTATTGCTCCTACAAATGAACTGTCCAGGATGCTATTTTTGCCTATTATTATTATTTTTGCTGCAGAATATAAGTGATGTCTGAATACTGGAGTCATTTACATCTTCACCTTATAAACTGGTGATTTACATGGTTATATTATATGTGGTGGATTTTTCTTCTAAAAGTAAAATCTGCTTGTTTTTGTGTACAAAGTCCTTTGTTTTTCTCATATTGTACTTGCCATCTATTCTGATTGAGAACTTGTGCAAGCTTTTTCTAGATTTCATTTATTCTGTCAGTTAAATCTTCAAGTTCTTGTGGCAGTGGGCATCTTTCTTTGATTTTGAAGGACGAATTATTGATTCAAAGGCACTAAAAGAAAGAATATTTTATGGTGGAGTTGAACACAATCTACGAAAAGAGGTGTATAACACATCTATAAATGTACCTCAATTTAAGACATCAAGTTGTTTATGAATGCTTGGTCATTGCGTTTACAACTGGAGTGCAGGTATGGAAATTCTTGCTTGGTTACCACGAATACGATTCAACATATGCTGAGAGAGAATACCTTGCTTCAGAAAAGAAGTCCGAGTATGAAATTTTGAAGTCCCAGTGGCAGGTATGCGTTTTTATATTGGAAGATTATTATTCTATAGAATGCTGTTCTCACTATCTCCAGTTCTGTGTAGCTCACCAAATGTATAACTTAGGCTTCTCATCCAGTTGTGTTTGTTATCAGTATGAACTGATCTAACCCTTTTTTTTTTTGGCTTGCTGATTGGATGAATCAGTATGGTAACAATAGATTAGGGATAGCTCCACTTAAATCTGCATATGCTCCTCTATGGAAACATCATTTTCACTTATGTTTCAATTTTAGGTGTTTTCCAAATCATGTTTACAAATATTCATTTGCCCAGTATGTACCAACTGTATTATCCTGACCAAGCACCGTGATGGCACCTTCTATTCAGTAGGGTACAAAGCAACTCAACTTTTCTGGAAACTAATATCTGACCACCATCTAAAACCTTGAATTATACAAATAATATGGAATAGTAATATCTGATTGTTTTGATTCATATGATCTGTTCTCCAATATTCTTATGCAGAATTATACCTTTTTTGGGAGAAACAAAGCAGTAGCTAAAATTGTTGAGGGAAAAAATTTGTTCACAAGTTAGGTAGTTGGTACCAGACAAGATCAGCTTACATGTTTTCTGATGAATCCTGTTCTACAGTGAGGCAACTTAGATATTATGTTTTTTTGCATCCTTTTGTTTGGTAAAAATGACTTGATTAATTTGTTTTTTAAACTTAGCATTAGTGTTACAAGTATAGCTTCACGTCTTCCTATATCAAGTGCATCTGTGGTATAGGATATTTATGTTGGGGCATATATGATACCTGGGCCCCATGGTGGTGGTGGTAGATTACAACTTGAATTGTTGTGTAGATGCCATATTTGTTTATTTTGTTAACATCTCCTTTTTGTGGGGAGTGGGGGAGGGTGGATTGATATTGTTTTTTCCTTTTTCTGAAATAATACTTCATGATGTTATGTATAGGGAAATTTATGTAAAACTCTTTAAGACTAATCCATTTGTTACACTTACAGAGTATCTCTGCTGCACAAGCCAAAAGATTTACTAAATTTAGGGAACGGAAAGGTTTGATCGACAAGGATGTGGTAAAAATTATAATCTGACTTTTCTTTCTCTGCTTTATTTAATTTAATCCAACATGCACAAAATTAGTGCCTTATTGGGTGTGTGACATTGCCAAGGTGAGGACAGACAGATCTGTTGCTTACTTCGAAGGGGACGATAATCCAAATGTTACTGTTTTGCGTGATATACTATTGACATACTCTTTTTACAACTTTGACTTGTGTTACTGTCAGGTAAAAATATATTTTTCAATTTTTTGCTCATACTCTATAGCTCTTTTTTAATACTAATTTGTTGGATAGTCCCGCATTTCTATCTTTTGTGTTTATTTACCTGTTTGACCAAATGAGGATTTTCATCTAAGTGGCTAACTATTCTGGATTGGATTAGGTCGCTCTTGTGCTTTATCAGTTTGTTAATCTTCCAATGTGTATTGGATTTAGCCTCTTCTTCCCACCGTTGCTTTAAATCTTGCTCTCTGATTATTTTTGGTTTCACTTTATTTTGGATATTTTACATTTCCTCAAATTCATGCATTTATATTTCTTGTCTACTCTATAACAACCCTTATGGCCATCTCCTTCACATTATGTTTCTGTTCTATTTATTGTTCATTAAACATTTGATAAATGCCAAGTTAGTTGTTAGCGCTGTTTACTTTTTTCAAATTATCCTCTTTTGTAGTTGTAATTCCATGCGAGTCAACTTGTGTCCAAGGGCATTCTATTGCTGTTACCTTCTTAAAAATGCTTCATCAGTCTTAGAAAACTCTGACTGTCTTTGTAAATTGCACCTGTGTACGCATTAGATTTTTGTTGAGGCTTTTTGTTTTTTTGTTTTTGGTCTTTGGCATACATATTTCCTGCTAGATTTCTTATTTTCTATCCTCAAATGACTATGTCATACATGTTTTTTTTTTTAAATCCTAAATGCGCTTATAGTTACTCTGTTGGATATATTGGAAGTTTACTGTGGTAGGCATACTTGCTATCTGATAGATTTATTGTTTTCTGCTCTTGTCACTATGTCATAAATGTTTTTCTTTTACCTCTTTTAAATGTGCTTATGGTATTCTGTTGGTTTTTCTTTATTACAATTTTCCTAGCTAGAGAGAAGCATGACTGAACATTGGCTTTCAGGGAATGAGTGATCTTCTTTCCCCAATATTGTATGTCATGGAGGATGAGCCTGAGTCCTTTTGGTGTTTCACAGCATTGATGGAACGGTTGGGGCCCAATTTTAATCGTGATCAGAGTGGAATGCATTCCCAATTGTTTGCCTTATCTAAGGTACTTGCTTTAGCTTCAACCCCACCATCAGCATAGAGGTTTCCTGCTCAGAAATATACAATTTTGTTACTGATATCGGGTTCTTCGATTCATATGTTATGATTTCAAATATTGCAGAGTTGCAGCTTGATATTTATAAGAAACTATATGTATATCTTTGTATTATTGCCAAACGTATTCTATATGTTATGAGATTTATATCCTGAATTTGTTTGATTGAGTGTTGGCATACTTGATCTTGACATTCATCTCTGACTAGTAACTGGGTTTTCGATGTTGTCTTAGTTACTGGAGTTTAGAGGTTAATTTCAAATCAATTATGTTCGATGACACAGGAAGATCAAAGATGGTGCTTTTCCTCAAAGGAAAATATAAAGAGATTGGACTAAGCTGTATGTGTTTAAGCAAGCCATTTCTTCCCTTATGTCTTAACATTTGAATACGGATTACAATGCAGTATAATTGTATAAATTAAACATGTGTAATCTCAAAATCTACCCAGGAGCAATTAAATGTAGCTCCAATAAAATAAATTTTTTTTGGAAGAAATTGGATACGTTTAAAGACGATTAAAGATTTTATATCTAAACAAGTTCATTCAATTAGAGTTTAAGGTACTTGAAAGTGTTAGGGATAGAAAGACCAAACGAATAATGTTTAATATAATTCGTGTTGGTTTTAATATGTTTGTACCAGGCTGCCCTTTTTTATTGGTATTCTTATTTACTTTCTGTTGTAAGCATTCACTTGCTGGATAAAGGATTATGGTGCAGCCTTGCTTCAAAAAATTTTCTGTTATTTATAGCCTAAACTCCTTTTTTTTCTTGTTTTTTTTTTCAGCTTGTCGAGATTTTGGACAGTCCCTTGCACAACTACTTTAAACAAAAAGATTGTTTGAATTACTTCTTTTGTTTCCGTTGGATTCTTATACAGTTCAAAAGGTAATCTTTCAGTAAATATGTGATCCTAGCATCTTCTTTTGGTGGGTTGTCATAGTTCTATGCATGATACTTTGCTAGATTTTATTTTTACCAATTAAAGATGGTTACAATTATCCTTATTGAAAATCATATGAAATTTTGCCGTAACTCTTCTCTTGTGTAACAAATTGATGGGAATGACATCTACCTAGCGTAATTTGCTTTTGTTCAAGGAAACAAAACCAACTGTATCTCTTTCTGATTCACAACTTGTTTCTCCATACTTTCAATCTTTCATTATTGAAATCATCATGAGCTGTAATTCTTCTTAGAAAATTACTTGACAGAGTACTTTGTGATGAACTCTTATGAGCCCAATAATATAGATTTCTCATTTCATGATATATATAGAGAGCGACAGAGATGCTAGGGTGGCTACACATGAATTTAAAGAGGCCTTTTTCATCCTTTTCTTAAAAGGATCAGCTTGACATTGTATTCTGCATGTTTTTTTTCATTGATTATTCTTAGATTAGGTTTTAGGAGTTAGAAACTTGACACATTTTCCTAGAATGGTGTGCATATACGGTTGTTTAGAAATTTGACACATTTTCTTAGAAGGGTGTGCGTATACAGTTGTTTGAATTCTAAATACAATGAATATCTCTTCTAAAGTAAACAAACATGGATCTATGCTTGATTCACCTGTCTATGCAAAAATGTAGAATTTGAGGATGAATGATGATAATTACTCACAAGAGAGCCATAAATCGTCCCACATTAATCGTGCAAAATGACACTTCAAAATTGGCCTTATTGTAAAATGTTCATTTATTTCAAAACCATTGGCATTGATAATGCAATTTGGAAAAGCCTAGAGCAGTCTATATTGCTGCTTGCTTAAGTGGCTTTGCTAAGCTATCAGTCCAGCTTCTATGCCTAATCACATTTCTATTCTGCATCGTTCTAAATTGAAGATTGCATCCTCCAGAATTATGTGCTAAAACCATTATTTTTTTTTTCCAAAGCATCATCTACCCTATGCCGGCCATTCATTTTTCATGTATATTCATCTTCTGTTGTGAAACTGCAGGGAATTTGAATATGAAAAAATTTTACAATTGTGGGAGGTTTTGTGGACACATTATTTGTCCGAGCATCTTCACTTGTACATGTGTGTCGCGATCCTGAAGAGACACCGAAATAAAATCATGGGCGAGCAGATGGACTTCGACACACTCCTAAAGTTTATCAATGAACTCAGTGGTAGTATTGATCTGGACTGGACAATCAGAGAGGCTGAGGCATTGAGTGTCTGCGCCGGAGAGAATGGAGCCGCTTGCATTCCCCCAGGCACCCCTCCATCCTTGCCGATTGAAACCGACATGGGACTTTACCCCGAGGAAGACGAAGTATTGTAAAACATATTTCTTTCCCTTAGTCTTTCTTTTTTTTTTCTTCCCATTTTTTTTTATTATCATAAATGAAACATGATAATTGAAGTCTTCAATTAGTAGTTCATTGTTGCATATATGTTTGTATTGTGTATAACTAGGTATCTTGCCTTCACGAAACTATATATTGCATATTGCTTGTTTGCTCATTGAAATGCGTCATTATAGTTTAGAGATGTCTAACGTACATGCATTAGAAAGCCATTCTTCTTGGTTGCATGATTACTCCATTCCTAACGATTTCTGATGGAAAAGTTATTAGAATATCAATTCTGATAAAATGTAAAAATGAAAAAGGTATAAATATATATATATATATATTTCTTCTTAAAAATGTAATTATAACATAAAAATAAATTAATATTTTTCACTGAAGAGATTGTAAGATCAAAATACATTCCATCTGAAACAGTGCTAGTGTCGCCGGAGTTTCTCCGGCGCTAATAGTCGTCAGCGGTCGACGACCAATTAGATTTCAACACGAATGCACGTAATGATAACAATAAGAAGAATAAATAATTTTGGATCACGTGCGAAGCAATCGCCGGAAGCTTTAATCAAGGTGGATATTTAACAGAGCAAATTGTTTGAAGAAAAATTAAAGTTTCATCGTTAAATGTGCTCACAGGGATCACGGCCATCTGAAGGCAGAAAATTGGGGGAGAAGAATCAACGATGAAAACATTTATAAGTTCACACAATGGCCATATGGTTTCGTTTCGTACGCACGATCGATCTGGGATTTGGCACAGCAAAACATCTGGGACGGACGCACCGCCGGCGCCCTCATCGGCGATGGGGAAGGCGATGATGCCGCCACTGTGCTCGACGTGGAAGATGTGCCGTCGCCTCCGGGGAAATCTTCTCCGCCACCGCGCTCGTGGTGGTCGCAGTCGCTGACCAACTGAGCTAATTCCAAAAGCTAAATATTAAATAAACTATATACTTGTTACTCTTTATTCAATTTACAAATATTACTCACAAATGATGAGTAATTAATTAGCCGTAAATTATAATACTTCCATTTTAAATTCCGATCAAAGAAGATGTAAAAAAAAAAAAAGAAAGAAAGAAGAAGAAGTAATTTGTTAAATTTGTTAAACTAATTTAATTAGAACTTTTTTCTCAATCGATCACACAAAAACAAATCGATTCCTGATGAATTTTGGCTCGAAATTTTTATTTAAAAAGGTCGTAACAACCGCGATCGTTCTCGCGGGCCCCACCTTCGGTAAATAGCGATTAGCAGAGTTACTTACCCCCCCGCCACACACGTGACCGATTTTTTAAAGCCTTCTTGTGGCACGTGACGTCTACCAAATGCAATCCCCGGATTGGTCCGTTTTCCTCTACGTCCCAACGGCTCAAGAAACAAGCCGCTCGGCCTGTCTCCTACGTGGCACCCTCCTCGCGGTCCGTCTCCCGTTCCCTGGCGTGGGCTCCACGCTGCAGTAGCACACCCCAGCGAGACCGTCCCTTGCTGTTGCCGTAGCATAAAAAGGCCCCGCATCGATGAATCCCCGAGAGAGAGAGAGAGAGAGAGAGAGAGAGAGAGAGAGAAGAGGCCACGATTGGAGCGCGAGCGGGATTTCTAGCTCTCCTTATCTTATCTCTCTATCATCTTCACCGGCTCATCTCCCATCTCTTTCTTCTTCTTCTTCGCCAGATTGGTATTCTGTGCAGAGACCAGCGATTTGCACATCCGAGAAAGTCCTCTCATGGCGCCCAAATCTGGCCGCGGTAGAGGAAACAGAGGCAAATCTGAAAGGAAGAAGAAGGAAGAGAATAGTACGTATTTGACTTGCTTGTATTGATTTTTTTTGTTTTGGATTTTGTTTGGTTGGGAATCTCCGCCTTCAATGGTTGTTTTCCGGTTTGCAGCTGTGCCTAGTGTTCTGGATGTGACGGTGGTCACGCCCTATGAATCCCAGCTGACACTCAAGGTACTTCCGTTTCATGCATTCACTCGGCAATCTCTTTTTAGGGAAGAGTGATTGAGAAACTTTTCCTTTTAATTGATTTTTGTCTTTTAAACGGAGGGACGCACATCCTCTTTAGTGAAAGCGATTCGAATCTGTTCGACTGACGCTGTTGTTGGTTTGTTGGTGATTTGAAGGGAATTTCCAGTGACAGAATACTGGATGTGAGAAGGCTGCTGGGATCCAATGTGGAGACTTGCCATCTCACCAATTACTCCTTGTTGCACGCGGTACTAATTAAAACTTTTAACAGATTGAGGAAACGAAGAGAGGGAACTCGCCCTTTTCCTTTTTGTTCCTCGTTTTTTTTTTGCCATGTTGATAGAAGTAGAAGGAACTGAGTAGAACAGTAGAATAAAAGAATCACGCTCTTGGTGATTTATTGGATTATAAATTTGCATGTGACAGGCACGTGGGCAGCGATTGAACGACGCCGTGGAAATCGTGTCGATCAAACCATGCGTTCTAAGAATGGTGGAAGGTTGGTGAATGACGTTTATTTCCTTTAATATTTATTTGCGATAGTTGAACAAAAACTCGTTTTCTTTATTGACTTGTTACATTTTTCTAATTCCATCGCTAGTGCTGATATTCATTAATGATTGAGTAGTTGCGATAGCATTTTTTACTCTCCTCAAGCCTTGAATTGGAGTGATGTTTTTTTTTTTTTTTGGAAGAAAGATTGTTGAGGTGGGAACGTTAAGTTTTGAGATAGCTCTAATAATTGCAGCAACCAAGGACATCATTTAACTAAAGTCTATTGTCCTTATTTTTGTTGTGAACATTCCAACTACATTGTCTTTCCGGCACAGCAAAATTTGCATAATTATGATAACAATTGAGGTTCAAATCCTTTAGGATCCAAGTTGGTGTAGCTCTAATATATAGAAAGATTGTCATCATATTTTTTTAAGCAGGGGTTGATCTTCTTAGTTTAATTTGGTTACATTTATTGCTAGTTAAGATATATAATACAGTAAGTTTATTTTACCTTTGCCATGACTCCGTGACAGGTTTCTGAATCTGTTGGAATCTTGATTTCTTTTCCTTTAAAATACTTTTATGATTTTCCTAGAATGTCTCTTTGTTTGCTTTCGTATTCAAAATTACATATTAATTTAGCTTCATAATTTCGTGAAGCAACCGGAGTTTAAATACTGGTTTTATAGTTCTATTTAGCAGACTACTTTTTTTTACCATCAGATGTCCTTAAAAATGTCATAACTGAACCACTAGTGAAGTCAGATCTACACATCAACCAGAGTAGCATTAAATATCTCTATTTGTTAATGCTATCTAATAGTTAAGCATCATCAATGTCCCTGTGACTCCAATTTCTGACGCAGATTGGATTAGACCAGCCAATTGAACCGAATAAGTAGGAAGACAAACCGAAAAATTCCAGTCGAACTGGAACTGGATTGTAGCTTGATTCAACCGAAAAAAGAAATATAAAACTGAATTTCCATCGTTGTGTGTTGTGTCCACCTGCCCACTTTAAACACTCTTTTCTTTCACGACAGCAGCGGACGATGATATCTACCGCACCCACTACAATTGTCGCAATCTCATGTTCTTTCAGTTTTCTCCCAGTAAATTGCTCCTGTTTCTCGGCACATTAGGTTGCCAATTCAGCACTCAACCTTTGCTCCATCCAAAAATGAGTCTCATGTGAGACAAATTAGACTCAAGGGAATCTAGTATGCTTAAAGAAACTACGGAATGGAATATTCTGAGTGTAGTAATAAAAACTCCAGTTGATGCCATCGTTAGCTTGCTAATTAATAATTCGGGTCCATTCAGCTTTGTTCCAAGATATCAGATATCTTGTTAGATCCAGTTACTTCCGTATTCCTCACAGTTGGGAAAAGTCCAGCCAGTCCCACTGATGCAAGACTCACATAAGTGATTCACGGTTGCATGACCTTTTCCACGAGTAGAATTATTTTGTGGGCCTAAAAGTTGGATGCGTGTTTACTGCATTATATGGTCAGCCTAGACTTTGTCGCCGAGACTCTCGACGAGATCCTCGTGCGCATCAAATCCCACGGCATCGCCATCAAATAGGCAATTAAAGCTCAACACTTTGTACTATGCTTGTCCTTTTCTACTTAATGCCTTCCGGGACCAGCCGTGTTTCCTTTATCCGCACTAACGACCAATCTTACAGCTCGGTCTTCAATCGAAAATATACTTTGTGATGGTATGAATTAAACCGGCCTTGTATTTCTATTTGACTTTTTCCATCGGCCTAATTCCATTTTCAAAACATTGCTAGTGACATTTAATTTGGAAATTTTTAG
>JBAMHZ010000002.1:373123-387146 GCA_037177395.1 Alpinia galanga | reverse complement strand
TGCATTGAGTACGAAGTCTCGAGGGATTCTAGCTAGTCACCAAATGGAAGTTACCAATTTAATTTGGCAATTTTTAGCTGCACGTCATTGCAACTAAGTGTCCTACCGTGGCTTTGGGTTCATCGCTAAGTGAATTCAGAGATTTCGGCCCAATTCTTTACGCTGTTGTATGACGTGACTATTAAGTTAATTAAGCTTTAGACGCCTCTGAATGTTGAACGCAGCCATCAACTAGCAATTGTATTTGTTTCGGTTGACTTTTCTTTTCCGTCCTTTAATGGACCGAAAAGAACGCCACTGGACGGTGAATATAATGAGCAATAGGTTTAGTCAGACAGCCACTATCAGATGGCAGCAATGTGAAGTTGACGTTTTGATAATGCTGTACCTGAATCATGTAAGTTTTTTTAAATACTCTAATTAAATTGTACATTTTATTTTTTTAAATCACTAAATTATACATTTATATTTTGAAATATCCTTCTGCCTTTTGTCTCCTTGTTTGACTAGCAAATACTCGAACAAACAATTGAGATAGCCGTAAGATTATGGGCAAGTGGCTGAATTTACCACGACATTACTATCAGCTTGATCACACGTCATGAAATTGCAGTCACACAATCACAAAAAAAACTATAAAATCATGGTTGAGTTGGTTGTCAAATCGCTGCAAGGTGGACATGAGCCACTGGACCATGATTCTACGATCAACTTAATTGTTAATTGTGAGTTTGCGGCAAACGATCAAGGAAGGCAGAGAGGAGAGATATTTTAGAAAATCATATATGATTTGATTATTTAAGAAACTTAAATGTGTGCTTAGTAAATTACCGAAAATTTTATGCCCCAGCTAAACTGCCTACAAATTTTTTTTTATTGTATTCTACAAAAAAAGCTTAACTTGATTGGTAGCCTCCGATGCATCGGAAAGCAGGATGAGTAAGGGTGTGTGTTATGTCTGCCCGTGCAGAGAAGTACGCCACAGAGCAGCAGGCTGTTGCGCACGTGCGAAGGTTGTTGGACATCGTAGCCTGCACCACAGCTTTCGGAAAGCACAAGAAGCGTCAACATCAGCAGCAGCCTCCTAATGCCTCTCGCCCAATTACCGATCCCACCCTGAAAGCTACAGTTCCTGCCATTTCCGATAAGTTCGACATGGCGGGGATCCAAGTGCCTCCTAAGCTCGCCGATTTCTATGATTTCTTCTCCTTCTCCCATCTCAGTTCTCCAATTCTGTGTAAATTTTCCTTCATCTGCATTCTCAGTTTATTGGATTTTTTTTGAAGGGGATTCTAAGGTTGCCTTTCCTCTTTTTTTTTCCCATTATTCGCAGTCCTAAGGAGACGTGAAGAAGGAATTGCACGGGAGAGGCAGGAAGGCGATTATTTCGAACTAGAGGTGATTTGCATCAGGCATTCTCAATAATGTAACTGTTTGATGAATTGATTCACTAACAATGAACTGCATGACTTGGTGCCACAAATGTTGACAAATTATACTCTATAATGAATAATGTTAAAAGTATTCATGGAATCTTTTAGTTCACCATATGCTTCAATATGAAAATAGCCTCAAAGATGGTGGAAACCTGCAAAAAACTGCTGAAAAGCTACATTCCTTCTTTATGGTAGATTGCCACAATCTAAGTTTATGACAACCATTTATGTATTTCGTCCTTGCTTATTTATTGATCTTCTATGGAACTATTCATAAATTCAATGATTATTTGTGAAGCTTTACTTTTATGATTTAATGTTTCACCAAAGAGATGTATGGTACAAACCTCGGTTTAGCAACTTTGCTGTCATTTGGGGGAGTAAGGACAAAAATGGTTATGTACGGACATATGAAATTACACTGAAATAATTGATTATTTCCTCTTTGAGCTGAATGACACCATTTATTGTTTGTACAGTTTGAGCCTCTTACCATCAATTGAGCTTGAAATCATTCTGATCTCACTATAAAGGAATTGCTGCGGTTTTTCAGGTTAAAGTTTGTAACGGCAAATTAATAAATGTGGTGGCCTCAGTCAAAGGCTTTTATTCTACTGGAAAACATTCTGTATTATGTCATTCCCTTGTGGATTTGTTACAGCGGCTTAGCAGGGCATTTTCAAATGTAAGTAACTCCACAATTTCATAGTGTATAATACCAACAGCTCTGTTTCTTGCTAAATGTTTTTCTTGCCACTAGTAGGTTTCCATTTATATCTTGATTTTATTTTATTTTTAAATTTATAATTGTCTTCTTTTAGTGCCATATCTGGAGGATTTCTTCTGTTTAATTTAGCAAATAATTGTTGTTAACACTTGTATCACCAATCAATTTCAGGCATATGATGCATTGATGAGAAGTTTTGTTGAACATAACAAGGTCTGGACTCCCAATCTATTTATATTATGGCATCAAAAACTAAATGTTGCTTTATTTTCTTGTAGAACTTTCCTTTTAAATTTTATATATTTCACAAATTTTCAGTTTGGTAATCTGCCATATGGGTTTCGTGCAAATACATGGCTCGTGCCTCCTATTTTTGTGGACTCTTCTATGATGTGTCATTCTCTGCCTGTGGAAGATGAGAAATGGGGAGGAAATGGTGGTGGTTATGGCAGAGATGATAAGAATGTCCATAGACCATGGGCAGCAGAGTTCTTGTCATTGGCAAAGATTCCATGTAAAACTGAAGAGGAAAGGTTGATCCGTGATAGAAAGGCATTTTTACTACACAACGTATTTGTTGACACAGTAATTTTTAAAGCTGTCTCAACAATTCAAAGTATCATGAACAACAAAGATTTGTCTACTTCACAAGGCTTAAACCTACATGAAGAACAAATAGGGGATTTTAGTATAGTTGTAAGACGGGATCACAATAATGCTAGTATGAAATCGGAGGACAAAATTGATGGAAGTCAATTACTTAAGCTTTCTGTTAAGGAGATCGCCATAAGGAATCTTCTGAAAGGGTTGACTGCAGATGAAAATGTTGCTATAAAAGTAAGATTTTCACTTTATGAACATTGCCAACTGCTTCATCTGTAGTAATCACTGAACTGAGGTAGTTGTTTTGTAGGACACTAGAGCTTTAGGCGTTGTCATAGTTAAACATTGTGGCTATACTGCCACAGTTGTGGTTTTACACTGTGAGGAAGTAAATAGCAATGCAAAAGAGACTATTGTGCTTCCAAAACCAAATAGTATTGATGAAGATGACAAACCAGAGGGAGGTGCCAATGCTTTGAATATCAACAGGTATTTTATTTGTAAACTTTGATTGACTGAAGAATCACTCCGTTAGCATTTAAGTGCCAATGCTTTGATCATTATATTGAGATTTCAAATCAAAGATAAAAGACCTTGAAAAAAATAAATTCAATTCTTGTCATGTTGAAAAGTGTAAATATCACGGGATTGGATTTTACTTTTAGTTTTTCCTATGTTCCTTATGCATCAAAAATGAAATTTCATTGTGATTTTTTTTTTCTGTATTTCTTCTTTAATTATTAATTTTTCCTAAAGGTTGCATATTTCTGATTTTTTGTTTTTATTTTTCTTAGATAATTTTCTATTGTTAGTATTCTATAGCTTCCTCTACTTTGAACTCAACATTGTTCTGTGCATTTGCAGCTTGAGGGTTTTGCTACCATTGTCATCACATACAGAATCAGCAGGGGGACGCCAATCTTCTGTTTCCAACTTGAATAATGTCAAAGCTGCAAAGTCATTAGTAAGAAAAGTTATTAGTGATAGCTTACAAACGTTAGAAACCTTATCTGTATGTAAGGAGAGGTATATCAGATGGGAGCTCGGTGCTTGCTGGTTGCAGCACTTGCAGCAAAAGGGTGCATTAGAAAGTACTGAACTGAAAGGCAATATCACAGATAGTTTGGATGAACCTGTTATCAAAGGACTAGGGAAGAAGTTTGAAAGGTTAAAAAAGTTTAAAAAGAAGACAGGGAATGTGGATAAGAAAGATGAGAATGAAGGTACAAATTCTGGTAACAAACTTGAAAGAGAAACAGCTAATTTTGAAGAGTTGAAGCAGGGTGAATTGGACCAGGAGGAACAACTAAGGAAACTCCTATCAGAAGAAGCTTTCAACTTTTTGAAAGATTCAGAAACAGGACTCCATAAAAAGGTAATGTCATATTCATATATATATATATATTGATGCAAAATATTTATTATAAAACCCTTATGTGTACATTTTTGTACATTCAAACTAACAATTATTTGTGGTTCAGCCAATAGAAGTATTTCTTTCTAAATAAAGTATTTGAATACAATTATAAATTAAAAACTAATTGTAAATATTACCATGCCTTTTATGGAATTTATTCATATGGGTGAAGTATTTATATTTGTACCTAGTCAAATGAAATAAGCTTTATCCTACTCAAATTAAGTAATATTTCTAAAAATAAGTACCAGATCTTTAAGTGCATATGGTTAACAATTTATTTTTCTTTTTTGTAATTGAAATTCAGATATATTGCAATTAGAAACTACTATAGAATTATTTCTGTTGATTAATTGATAAGTGAAGTTGTTAATTTCACCAATTCTAATGGAATGTTGTATAACTTTAATTGTTCAATAATTGAATCCCCTCTTTCTCTTTTACAAAAATATGTGCATTAAAACTAAGTATAAAGTATACTTAAAAAATACGGCAATATAATTATAATATGAGGAATATTTGAAGATATGAAAATTATGTCACGGTGATGAATTTCTTTTTGAAAAAAAAAACTTAACCAGAAGAAAGAGAAAATCTAAAATGCACTTAATAGAAAACAATGAATGTTACAATGGTATTCTGCAGGAATTTACAAGTGTTAATTTTTTTTATCATGTATCTAATGAATATACTTGTTAGTGACAAAAAAAATCAAAAAATTGCACTTGAAAATAATTCAATCATAGATTTTTTTTTTTTTTGTCTTTGACCAGTCTCAAGATCACATTGGATGTAAGATAATCCCTGGTCGTGGTGAGATTGACAAGGTGAATGCTTTTCAATAGTACTGTTGTATGGATTTGAACCCTTGAACTTTGTCTGGGAACCCTCCATATCTTGATTGCTTGTAACTAGAAAAAAAAACAATTTGTATAGATATACAAGTAATGAAAGATATACCAATCATTGTATTAAAAAAATCTTTGATAATGGTTGCAAATGTGTATAATTCTATAGGAATACTATAGTAAAATTGAACTATTTTATATTTTCTGACTTCAGTGGGGCTCCATGTAGACCTCACGGGATATGTATATATCCATGTATGTAAGAAAGGCAGATTCCTTTTTGCTAGGGTAGCATGGTGACTTCTCAAGCTGGAGAAGTTTCATACTTTTATCTCATAGAAGAGTTACATGTAAAGACAATGAGCAAATTCTGTCTCAAACTTATATTACTTACCTTACTGTTGCAAGTAAGGAATCACTAATCAAATTTTTTTTCCCCTCATGAAACAGTCAATAGAGGAGCTTACCAAGATGGCACATAAATTTTATGATGCTATTGCACTTCCAAAGCTGGTAATCTATTAAATACTAGACTTTGGTAAACAGATTACTCTATTTTAATCACATTTAAGTGCTACATATATCATGGGAATTGCTATTAATGTAGGTGGCCGATTTTGCATCTCTCGAGCTTTCTCCAGTTGATGGAAAAACTCTTACTGATTTCATGCATATACGAGGACTTAGAATGTGTTCTTTAGGAAGAGTGGTGAGAATCACTAATCATATTACATGAAATCACCGGATACGTAGGTTGCCACTTAGTATCACCATGTTGAAATTACAGGTTGAACTTGCAGAAAAGCTCCCACATATTCAGTCAATTTGCATTCATGAGATGGTCATTCGTGCTTTCAAGTACATAATCCGTGCAGTTATTGCTTCTGTGGAGAACTTACCTGATATGCCTGCAGCAATTGCTGCAACTTTGAACATTTTAATGGGTACACCAAAAATGGAAAATTTTGACAGTGACATGGCTAGTGAGCATAATCTGACAATAAGGTGGATACAGACCTTCCTGTTGAAAAGATTTGGTTGGAAGATAAGAGACGAATTTAGCCACTTGCGTAAGTTTGTAATACTACGAGGCCTTTGCCAGAAGGTAATTAATATTCCATTATCAAGTATCAATTGGTTTCTAGGATATTCTCAAGGTGTTACTTGTAGATCATAAATTTTATGATACAGGTGGGATTGGAGTTGGTTGCTAAAAATTATAACATGGATGCCCCAAACCCATTTGAGAAGTCTGATATTATCAGCATTGTTCCTGTGTGCAAAGTATGTCATGAAAGTTTTTCATGGCAGATACTGCCACTTTGTTCTGGATCATTTATGAATAAAACCACTAATGGATCATTTATTTTTCTTGTAGCATGTAGTGTTATCTTCTGCTGATGGTAGGAACTTGTTGGAGTCATCAAAGGCAGCGTTGGACAAAGGAAAGCTCGATGCTGCTGTTAGCTTTGGAACAAAGGTGGAAAATACTTGCTCTGATCTAATGCATATACATTTATGTATTTTGCTTATATCACCATTTGGTAATCACCTAATTTTTTTTTTGTATTTGTTACTGAAGGCACTTACTAAAATGATAGCAATTTGTGGTTCATATCATCGCTTGACTGCTAATGCCTACAGTCTCCTAGCAGTAGTGCTGTACCATACAGGTGATTTTGATCAGGTACTACATTTGAGCAAGTTTTATGATATGTAGTTGATGAGATCTGAGGTTTTTGGTTAAATTTTCCCATTCTTCCATAATTTTACTGCATTTTGAATATAACAGAAGAGATAAAAATGTCTAATCAAAGTCTTTTCTGCAAACATTGATGCCAATTATTTAGCATTTATCAAGCTGTGAAGAATTATTAATAGTTTTAATATTGTAATTAGATTGGTCTTTTATGCGCATTTGTTATGTAGTCTGGAGTATAATCATACATTGTTCTCCATAGGCAACGATATATCAGCAGAAGGCACTAGACATTAATGAGAGAGAGCTTGGACTCGACCATCCAGATACCATGAAAAGCTATGGGGATCTTTCTGTTTTCTACTACCGTCTTCAACACAACGAATTGGCTTTGACGTAAGTCTTAAGCAATATACATTCATTTGGAAATGAATAACTTGAGCAAACGCTTGACCATTCAGAATTTAGATCATATTCTTTATTTGAATATTTGCTTGTCTTTGTAATGTTTGCTTAATTAACGGAGTTCTAAGTGGAGATTATGGAACACAGCTGTACTTCTATTGGTTCAACAATATTGTTGTCGAATACTTATCATTTTTTTTCCATCAAGCAAAAGTAGGTATGAACCTTGGATCAAATTGAAAGATAATGCAAGCCAAAAAGATGTGACCTTTGAACAAACACGTCCATATTTGTCTTTCACAAAATAAACAGTTAACAATATGATAAACTTTATATTGAAGTCATCTTTCCCTTGATATGAAATTTTATATATTTTTTTCCTGAACTAAACATATACTGGGTCTGACATATGAATCTGCAGGTATGTAAAACGTGCACTTTATCTTCTTCACTTCTCATGTGGACTTTCACATCCAAATTCTGCTGCAACGTATATAAATGTCGCAATGATGGAAGAGGGAATGGGAAATGTCAATGTTGCACTTAGATACCTCCATGAGGCCCTGAAATGCAATAAAAGGT
Organism: Alpinia galanga; assembly: GCA_037177395.1. Taxonomy (NCBI): domain Eukaryota; kingdom Viridiplantae; phylum Streptophyta; class Magnoliopsida; order Zingiberales; family Zingiberaceae; genus Alpinia; species Alpinia galanga. The sequence continues at coordinate 379,429 of JBAMHZ010000002.1, read as the reverse complement.
TACTAGGGCCTGATCACATACAGGTCTCTCTCTCTCTCTGAACGCCTGATATTCATAATTGTGATGGTTGAGTTTCTTCATCATAAAATATACTCTTTCTACCCAATAAGAAAGAAAAATCAAGTACACCTACATTATTAATTTGCCAAATGCTAGAACATCTCATATATTTGATCTACTGGCTAATGGATTATACAATATTAGAATCATAAGAGGTTCTCAATCATGAATCCTAAATCAAGATTCTAGCAAACGCATGAACTCAAAAATGGAATTCATGCACAGGATCTAGTTTCATTGAGATTTACAGCACAAATATATTAAAACGAAATGACGATGGCCAAATAAATTTGAGCTAAATGCAGTGGAATTACCATCGTCTTAATGTCTTTTATGAAATTTGAAGATCATGGGAAGAAGAAACAATGGACAGATCTTATGTAGGAATTGGGGTGACGGTGTCATACTCTCCTTGCTAATGGGAAGGAGGGAGATCTCAAAGTTATTCAATCCTATGGAGATCAGTCCATCAATAATAATAGAATACGGGTTAACGGGTTCTACACATATAAACTCACATTCAATATCACCTATTAACTTTAATTAGATCATTTAATGGGTTTATTTTGCAATGATAAATATGCGTGTTACAAAACAACAGACAATGAGATAGAATCCAACAAGAATTACATGTCAGCTGTCAATTGGAACTATAATCATGCTATCAATTGAAATTGTGTAGACTGCTGCAAGCTACCATGCTATTGCGATTGCCCTATCCATGATGGAGGCCTATACACTCAGTGTGCAACATGAGCAAACCACATTGCGAATTCTTCAAGCCAAACTTGGACCAGAGGATCTTCGCACTCAGGTTGCTCTCGCTTAATTTTGTCCATTACATAATACATATTTCAATTTGATCAATCTACAAAATGAAAGATACGTGGCTTAATGCAGGATGCTGCTACATGGCTCGAATACTTTGAATCAAAAGCTTTGGAACAGCAAAAAGCCGCTCGAAGAGGCATCCCAAAGCCTGATGCATCAATTGCTAGCAAAGGTCATCTGAGGTAAAAAAAAAAAAAAAAGAAAGAGTTATCATTGATACATTTTTTTCCTTATCCAGAATGTTGCATTCCAGATTGAGAACATTCATTTCACAGTGTTTCAGATCTACTCGACTACATAAACCCTGATCAAGATTCAAAAGAAAGAGACAGGAGAAAAAAACAAGGAAATTCAAAGGTAAGTATTTTCTCCAATATATTTACAGGAGCATTCCAGTAAATTAAATAAACTCATGCTTCTAAGCTAAACATGGGATTTGTAGGAGTAGGAACAATTTCTATTTTTTTATTTTTTATTTTTTATTTTTGGAGTTGTCAGAAATAATTCACCTCTAGATAAGTTAACATTTTGGAGTTGTGAACTTGTAGCCTTAAGATTTGTGAACTATCTTATTAGGGAGAGAATATATGCGTTCTGACCTCCAGTAATGAAGTTGCCTTCTTGCTTATATAAGCCTAATAAATTATTTATTTGGTACACAAATTCCAGTTCAGAGAAGTAACAGTTCATCCAGCTAGTTTAATTCAACATGCCAGATATTCTTGTCAGTGCCAACAATAAGAAGCTACAGAACTAAATGAACATGGTAAATCAACAAATATGCATGTTTACCTCGTGTTCTAGGATGTCACTCATTCTCTTCCACCTTAATTGTGATAAATTATTTGCTCGAATGAATTTTCCTTGTGTCTTATGTACATGAGATTTGATAGTTGTCATTCTATCTTCGTGACATGTTAAACTAGTAAATCATTGATATATATGGAATTCCACCAAGATGCACTTGGAAATATATTGCAAATTAAAGGGATCATATGATCTCTCTTCAGTGGCAAAATCTATTCATTGCTTCACTTATTCCTTGAGATAACCATTGAACTTTTCTTTAATTTATTCTCAGTAAACAATTCACATTATTAACTGATGCAGAACAGCAGACCCAGTAATGAACAATCCATCAAATTCATAGAAGATGCTCAAACTAAAGGAGACTTATCACACATTGATTCTGTAAAAGAAGAATTGAATCAGGTGAGAAATGCGGATGACAATCGTTCAGAGAATTCAAAGGAATACAAGAGTGTAGTCCTTAGTGATATCAGACATGAAGATGCAATATCTCCGGCTGAATCTGCTGAAGAAGGTTGGCAAGAGGCAACCTCAAAAGGACGTTCTGGATACACAAGAAGAAGTTTTCGCTCCAGAAGGACACATGCCTCTAAAGAAACATTAAATGACTTGCAGTCAGGAAGCTTTGCAACTGCTGGTTTTAAGAAACGTTTGCCATCATTACCAAAATTACCAACCATAACTACTGCAGCTGATGCTTGTTACATGGAAAAAGGTTTGACAACAGGAAGCTCAAATAATGGAGACGACACAAATAAATCACGCATTCAGACCCTTGAAGCTGATATTACAGCAGAACAAACTGATAAAGTCAGTGGCTATTCTAGGCTTGCCATTGTCGCTTCAAAGTTTGTGTCTTACAAAGATGTAGCAATTTCACCACCAGGAACACTTCTGATGCCAAAATTGGAGCAAGAGGAAGATAATGAAGGTGGTGACCGAAAGGAAAACGCCGACTTGGTAGAGATTTCAGAGGATGAAATCAAGAAAAAGGACCTCACAAGAAGAAACATTGAGCAATGATAGCAAAAGGGAGGCTCAATCAAGTGATGGGAACACATCAAATTCAACTGAAAAATGGACACTGATACAAATCAGGAATTGACAACTAAGATGATCACAATGTGTGGGAGTAAACTTTCTGCTTCAGCTCCGCCTTTCAATCCAGGATCATTATTGTCTATGTCTCATCCATATAACACAGTTGCTACAAGAGGATATTATGACACAAGAGTTTCTCAACAGATGATGACTCGATCCTTAGAAATTCCCTCAACTCAATCTGTTAATTCCGAGATCAACACTGTACTACAGGACAATTCATTCTTCCCGTAGGAAACATTTCTATTCCAACACCCAGAAAGTCTTTATAAACAGAAACAGACCTAGGTCTACCATCATGAACCCTCATCCAGCTGAATTTGTGCCTATAAAAGTTTTGGAACGACAATATCACTATGATGCTATTCCTGCAACACAAATTCCTACAACTGAAGGGAACAATTCCAATGATCAAACTTCTGTAGTTCTTGAGGAAGATAAATTTGAAGGGTAATGAAATTTCTGATGAAGGAAATATCAAGAGGACTCAACTTAACGAAGCACAAGATTTGCAAGAGAAATGTAGAGTGACAGAGGGTTTAGCAACAGAGAGAGATCAGAGGAAGTACCTTCTCGATTTTCCACTCTTGCTCTTGCTTTGGTATCGCAAAGTGATCGAAGCTCTAAACTGCGAAGGCTTCCCGTAGCAAGCAGATAACGTCCTTGGCTTCAGGTTCTTCTTGGAAAGCAAGGCAAGGGCAGCGGAAGAGAGAATGACGAAAAGGAAAGGAGTGGCGATGGAAGAGCATCGACGAAAGAGAGAACGGCGGAAGAGAGAAGAGAGAACGACGGAAGAGAGAACAGCGGAAGAGATTTTGTCTTTACACGTTGCTATGGGTTTTGGGCGTTTTGGTGGAAAAAATTAAGAGAAAAAAAAGATAAGAAATAAATAATATAAATAAAATTAATATATTTTTTAATGAAATAAAAATGAAAAAAAAGTATGAAAATGGATATAAATAAAATTAAATTTTCATTATTTATTTAAAGATTATATTTTTTATATTTTTTTAAAAAATCGACCCAATAAAAAAATTGATTTAGAATTTCAACTTATAAAAAACCAGAAAAGTAATAACGACGGGAGAAAAAACCTGTCATTGAAGATCTTAGAATAACGACGAGAGAAAATACCGTCATTAAAAACATGACAATGACGACCAAAATAAAAAAAAAATCATCGTTGATACCAAAGTATTAACGACAAGATAAAATATCGTCGTTAATGTGTATACATTAACGACGGGCACCAAATCTGGTCACTGTTGAACCACCAATAACGATGGTATTTTAATACCGTCGTTAAATGTCGTCGTTAAAAGTAGTTTTTTTAGTAGTGATATTATTTTAAGTGTTCAAATGGTCAAATTATTTGAAAATTATTTTAAGTCTTAAAAATTGTTTGAAAATGGTCATAAGTATTCAAATTGGTTTTAAGTATTTTGAAAACTATTTTGAGTGTAACACCTTGAAAATTACTTTAAACCTTAATACTTTCTTCAAAAATATTTAAGATTGAAATATACTTTAAAAATTACTCAAGTTTTTAAGAATGCCTAAATTAATTGATAAAGGGGGAGCCTTCCAACCTTTTAAGGATATCCTATAAACCCTTTTTTAATGGGCACTTAAAAAACTTAGGTTTTTCCATTTTACAAAGGAACATAAATCCCTTACTTAATACATGTTGAAAGGGGGAAAGGTGATAAGGCTAGGAATATGAAAACCTTATATGCATGAGCTAGCATTTATTTTTGAAAAATCATAAGTGTTTAAAATTATTTTGAATTAAAATATTTTAAGCTTTATTTTGAACTTATGGACTTTAAAATCTTGCTCAACTCATAATCCCTATTTTTGATTAATAAGAAAAGGGGAGAGGAAGTAGCTTAAATTTAAGCAATAACATTTGTTGAAATATGAAAAAGTGGGAGAGAAGAGAAGTTGAAGGAAGTAATAGTTAAGGGGGAGCTATAAATATTGAATATTTTTCAAAATTATTTTTAGTGTTGAAAATTGTTTCTAAGTGTTGAAAATTGTTTTTAAGTATTGAAAATTATTTACAAATTTTTCTATGTGTTGAATATTGTTTACAAAATTTTTCTAAGTGTTCAAAAATTATGGTTTGAAAATTAATTGAAAATGGTTTTAAGATTTTGAAAAAGGTGAAAATTCACAAAAATATGAATGCCTTTAAAATTTAATTTACCTTGAAACTATTATTGCCTATATTGTTTTGTGAACCCCTTCTTATAAACATTTAAAGAACTAAGTTGTAAAAACTAATCTAAAGTTTGAAAGTTCAAATTCCTTGTTTTGATTAGAGTTCTTTTTGATATATGACAAAGGGGGAGAGAAGAGAGGTTTAAAGTTAATAGCATGCTAATACTCACTTGATCAAAACACTTATAACATGCATACTTGCAAATTCTCACTACAACATCTAGATCATGCAAGTATTACCTTTTACTTATTACATTCCTACTTGTTATAAGTCGATGAACAATCAATTGCAAATTCTTTTTATTAATTACCCTAACTTTAAACTATAGGTTGTCATACATCAAAAAGGGGGAGATTGTTAGTGCAGTAAGCACTGCTCCTTGTTTTGATGTATGAACCAAAGTTTAAAGTTAGGTTCACTTGTGTTTTGACATATATGACAAAGAGTGCAGGAAAGTCTTGATAGATCAGAAGGACCGAACACCAGGCAGAAGACCAAATGGGTCAGGTAGACCACACATTTGTTCCTAGTGGGTCAAGTATACCAGACACTAGGCAGAAGTCCAATTGGGTCAAGTAGACCGGACAATTGGCATGAAGACCAGCTGGGTTAGGTAGACCAGATAGCCAATAGGAAGACTTGGTGGGTCAAGATCAGATGTTAAGAAGGCTGGTAAACTCTTGAATGGAGAGGTGAGACCGAGTCCTCTTTAGGGGGACAAAGGTAAGCATCGAACTGACAGAGGAGCAGCGTGAACTCCAAAGTCGTGATCGGACAGTATTACTACTGCTAAATACTTTATATTTGTGTCCTAAATACTATTTTGTAGGGACCCAAGCGACCAGACTAGGTCCAAGTGACTATACTGGTCCAGGCGACTGGACCAGCTTCAGGTGCCTAGAGTCTAGACGCTTGGAACAGGTCTAGGCGACCAGAATGCTAGGATGACAAGATCAGCTAGTGCCGCAGGAGCAGACTTGGCAAGACTCCCAGGCGCCTGGACTAGGTCTAGGTGCCTGGAATAGGAAATTTCTCGAAAAATAGCAGATTCGAATCGGCTGACTTGGAGACGCCCGGACCGGGTCCAAGCGCCTGGAATCGATGAAATACCAAAATCTTCAACTGATGTGGAGGCACATGAAAGGTGATCCAGGTGCCTAGAAAAGGTCTATAAAATAACTGGAGATTCATATTCGAGAGACAACTGATCAATGCTCATTCAACTCATTCTTGTGTGCTTCAACCTCATGCTCCACGTACAAGCTCCGTCATCACACTCC